>JABUQX010065662.1:2500-26380 GCA_015478945.1 Trachelipus rathkii | reverse complement strand
TCTTAATTCAAATCCTTTAATCGAATATAAGGTAGAAACCCTTTAAGGACAATTTACAAAAGAACTTTTTAGTTTTACCTTTATGTTTCTTTGTTTTTAAATTCAGGTATTCCCTGACAATTCGCTCTTCCTCATTATGTTTAAATTTTTTACTTGTCCTTAAAATTAACCTATCTAAAAAATTACCATCACTTGAGCATGCTCCTTCAATAACAAAAATTACCCTCATTCACCTCAAAAAAAATCATTTAATTATTGTTCCTTTGCTTTAAAAGAAACTAAACCAATGAATTTGGATAATGATTAAGCCTATAATATTTTTTTGAACAATATAATTATTCTACTTAAATCTTATAAAAAAAAAATATTAATTGTTTAATTAAGCTTATAACTTTATTTAAATTGTTACCATAAATACGAATTTTATTTTATACACCAACTAATTTATTCACATATCACCTTCATTTGTATTTTCACATTCGTTGTCTTTTTTCAACAGTTGAAGGTGAATTATGATTAACAATAATTTGAACTGTTAATCGTTTGTCTTTCTCACCGCTTAACTTCACTCGAAATAACTCCCACACCTAGTTCCTGTGGAGTAATTATAGTGCTATAGTACATCAATTCTTTTGCATTTTTGTATATGTTTTATATGTTTTTATTTTAATTACTGAAGATACAAATTGAAATTATATTATTAAAAAAATTTTTTACGAAAATAAGTAATAAGTTACCTCTGATTCTCAGAGGTTGAAGAACACCTATGTCCTTTCCTAGTTTCGGTAAAGAGCTTTTGTCGTGAAAAGTAGAAGAGACAGACATACAAATTCTAAAAAGATGATAAAATCAAGGCTAATAAATTTTCCAATACTAGCTAAACTAATGAAACCAAGAGATATAAACCTTTTCCTACCGTTAAGTTAAAGAAGAAACCTAATAACCACTTCTAAACTTTTCTGAAGAATGACAATCGTGCTATTTGAATAGTTGATAGAGGACCAATAGGAGAAACAAGGAATATTCTACTTCCAATGTTGCAGTTTATATTTTCTCAATGACAGATTAATATAATCCTAGAATCACAATGTACTTTTGACATTTTACTACACTCTTAGAATATTACAATAATATAATATATATATATAATATATAAATATATATATATATTATATACTATATATATATATAATATATAATAATATTATATATATATATATATATAATATATATATATAATATATAATTATATATATAATATTATATATATATATACTATATAATATATATATATATATATATATATTATAATTATATTATATATATATAATTAATTATATATAAAATATATATACTATATATAATATAATATATATAATTATATATAGAAATATATAATCTGTGAGCGAATCAATTGGAGTAAGACCATCAAGCGGTGTTCGAGTGGCTTCAAAGCGAGGTGTGCGTCACTCCAATATCATAATATTTACCTTTGAATGAAAACCGAATAAAACAGCTTTCTCTCCCTGTAAAACCACAAAAAAATGATGACATCGCACTTTATATGCATTTTGCTTCTAGCATAGTTTTTTATTGCACATGCCTTACAGCGTTCCTTTCTGACCCCAATCTGTA
Source organism: Trachelipus rathkii (assembly GCA_015478945.1). Classification (NCBI taxonomy): domain Eukaryota; kingdom Metazoa; phylum Arthropoda; class Malacostraca; order Isopoda; family Trachelipodidae; genus Trachelipus; species Trachelipus rathkii. Next base: position 24,745 of record JABUQX010065662.1, on the reverse strand, counting down.
AAAGTTGGTGATCGCGCATCAAGGCCTTAACTGTGGACTCTGCAGTGCTGAACAGCAACCAGCTTTCTCTTTTTCCGAATTTGTGGGGAATTTGAAGATCTTCCTACTTTTATAGTATCCGGCACATATCAAGCCCAGATGCTATGTCTCCCTGAATTGCATAAAACTGGTAAGCTACCCATTGAACGCACTGGCTGTTATTACAACAGCCAGGCGTTTACCTACTCTCAAGTCCAGCAGTAAAAAAAATCCTCATGTACCACTTCTTTGATTTAAAATCGGTCCGAACAATTCAATTATTATGTCGGACAAATCAACGCCCCCCATATTTATTGTACCCATTGATGGCAAAGGGCAGTGCAATTCCGATATTTATTTCCTTTAGGGTCCCATCGACCGGCATTTACCTTACTGGATCACACCCCGAAATTGAAACAACCATTTACAGGCTTATTGTCCAACCCCTTTACTGCGAGGCTGTCTGTCTTTTGTTCGACACAAGTATAGTAGTTTACCTCTACCTTCCGACTTTAGCTTTCTGTCTGCAGTCGACTTGGTCTAATTGTTGACAGACATAGCATCCTCTTTCTTCAAAGCAGTTATCAAAGGTAGGAGGCAAACGAATTGTCATAAATACCTTAGTTCTAGTGTTGAGTAATATCCTTTGTTAGTTTCAATGTGTTCAGATTGGACAATCTTAGGGGGGTGTGCTTAGTGTGAGAAGAATTGATTAAAATGAGGATTGAAAACATGTTAGAGAGTGTGTGTGTGTGTGAAGAAATGGGTAAATGAGGTAATAAATGAAAGTATGTTGAGATGGGTTTGGTCATGTGGAAAGCGATAGGAAATAGAATAGTTCGAGTTTATAATTAAAGCGGAATTGAATATAAGTTGCAGTAAGTGCATGTATGGAAATAAAAATAACTACAATAGAATTAAGAACACGGTCTGGAAGTAGAATATCAGTAAAAAGCCAAAAAAAAATAAAAAAGTGCGATTGAGTCAGTTCAAAACACTATTGTAAGTACTAGCTCTCAACAGAATAGCGGTCTTAAAAAGCCCCGCCCACTACCCCCCCCAAAAACAAAAGAGAATAAAATCCATGAGTAATTGATGCCGTGAGTCATGTAACTGCGGCCAGCTAGGAAGAAATCTAATAATCCATTCGCGTCAAAAAGTGATCAAAGTACCGAAAAGCGATGCAAAAATAATGAGGCGTACAGGCAGGCGCATACTTGAGTTTCTAGATAAGTGATGAAAGTGGCGAGACTTCTGCTTGAGTGACATTGGTTTGTCTCAATTCTTCCTCCATTCACTAGAAGTTAAGATACAAGGAAACACGTTGCCGCACATTCAAGGATTCGGACCCGTTCAGACTTAATCACACTGAGAAGACTCTAGTATACGTACATTTGCAATATTTCACATCCAATACTAGCCGAGGCAATCGTGTCTGGCTCGGGTATGATGAAACTATTGTGAAATGGCTAATAGAAGTACCCATTTTTAGAGTCATATAAATAATCTCACTATGTTTAGGAAAAGTGAATTATATAATAATATACAATTTTCAATAACACTTTAACGTTCACAATCACCAAACTAATGTCTAACATATGATCTCTACCAAATAATAATGAAGAAAAGACAGACAAGAAGGAGGGAGGTCCGCATCATAACGGGTAGAACCTGGTACAGGGGACAACATAGTTGTGGCATATTTGCTGACGACTAAAAATGGCTGATATGTCTATTATTGCTTCATATATCTGCGTTACATATTATCCGGCTTGTATTCTAAATGCGTTGTAGACTTTTTCTGAATATTACAACCAACTCAATTATCATACCAATCACCATTTCACACAATAAGATATATTCCGTGCGTGCCTTGAGAGGGGAAGGCCGGCAGAGATCAAGAAGGTGACGAGGTTGAAAAGAATAGTGCAACGATTAAGAAGTTCTGAGCAATACAATTGGTATCTCTGTGAATTATGTGTCGTTTACATGGTAGGAACCTGTATGGGGGCCGGCCTAACGAAGAGTAGAAAAATAAGCGGATAGGTGGTCTATACGTTAACTCCTGCTAGAAGGATGTCCAACTACCCACCTCTACCGTGTAATCACTACCGAGTAATAGCAGGTGAATGCCTATGTTCTGACCGTATATGAAGAGGTTTTGCGTAGTACTCATGCAACTACAGGACCACCCTGTTCTAGGAGGAGAAGTCAAATTGATACGATTAGACCTACGCTGCGGCGACTTGGAGCGAGATTATTTTCTTTATCTTACGCTTATTTGAGGGGGTGAACTTTTCTATGATTATCGAAAAAATATGATTGGAAAACCACTAAGGTTTGCAGACCTCATAATTGGCGTGTTGTAAAATTTATTATTAATGAATATATATAATAATGAACAATCAAAAGTTCCTAGAAGAGTTAAATTATATAAAATATAATAATAACTTTTCTATTTAGTATAGTTAAAGTTCAGTGCAAAATCATATCTGGTTTTGGCAAGTAATATTAATATAATACATCTTTTTTTATTTTTAAAATTAAATATCGAGTCGATAATAGTCCGTTATAATAATATCTCAACTATTATAATTTTTATTACATTCACTATTCATATTATTCCCATCATTTAAACATTACTGTATTTTTTATTTATAAAAAAAAATATATACATACTAAGGTGGATGTACTAATCAATGGGAGAAGATCACAACAATATTTCGTATAACATTTATAAGTATAGAGCCTATTTAAATTTTAGAGCTTTAAACAACAAACTTGTGTCATTCCCAGTCGTTTAGGGTGTAATAATAGCCCTCCGAACAGACTATCAAATAATCCTCAGAAAAATTGGACCGGTAAAGAGAGACTGATGAAATAAAGTTTAATAGGCTCTCGTAAACGAAAGTTCGCACTCCGTCTCTGACTCTAGGCCTACTCTCATTAATTTCAGTGAGTCAAACGACGCCGAAAGTTCCGCGCACGAAGAGGTCGACGACCGTGCCGTGTTTCGCAGAAAGTGGTCAGCTTTAACCTTTCCTACAACAGGATTACTAGTAAATGCTCTCCAACTCCCTTAGATTATCGTCTGTTTTATGAGCAATGAGATTGTCGAAATAATTATGTTGAAATGCTGGTACCGAGCAGGTTGAAGATTCAATAGGGGTCAAGACACAAGAGACCTTTAGTCTCTACTTGTTATTTTTTGTATGTCGACATTTTAACTTGTCAAATTTTTTCTTTCAAAATAGTTCTTTCCAATCAGCTGAAAAGAGCGAAAAAAGGTACATTTCATGTATAAGAGAGTTGATTCTGTATAGATCAGTAGAGATTTATAGCGTAATAAACGTGTAGTTTGTGCCATATAGAGATAAATTAGGCGTAATCAGCGAATACCATAAACCAAAAATTCAAGATACCCGAGATGTTAATGAGACCAAAAAACCAAAGTGCCTGTAAAAAACATGTGGTACGTACGATATAGTCACTCAGGATGAATACACGAAACGGTAATATAGTGGCTCTCATGCGTTTTTTTGTACAATCAGCAACCCCCTGTTCAGCTGCTAAATATATAACTGATGACCAATAACATTATAACATACTTTGTTAACATATAAGAGTTAAGAATCTTATTTCAAGATGGTGTGTGAATTCAAACAGCTGGTACTATCGCATCATGGTGCTCCAGAGCGCTTGAAGATGATACGGAGTGATCTCAAAAAAAAGTGATGTGTATAAAAAGGTTGACTGACATGAACAAATATAAAAGATGAATCACTGAGATAGTCCGATTAGAAAAGGAAACGCGGAACACTCAATATCAATATAATATTATATCAAAGGTTGATATATTGGTTGGAAGCATAGGTGAACACTAAAGGCATTACGAAAGCCATATAAAACATTCCTAATGCGGGCCAAAAAATAAGAACTAATAAGAGAGGTTACATAATAAATATGAGAAGTAGAAAAGGGATTGACAAATGATCTGCAAATGAAACATCAGTACCAAAGACACAATGTAAGGGAAGTCTAAAATAAAATAGATACGGAAGACATGTATAGGTAGGACATAGAAGAGAAACATTGTGAACGCGCAAAAAATAATATACAAAGGTAAGAGAAAGATAAGAGAAACTGACATATATAAAATGACGAGAAAATAAATTTAGACGATCTTGTCAGGTGAAACAAACGGTATAGGAATAAATACACCGAGATTATTTGACTCCACACATTAAAAATAACAATAATGTCCTTGGATATAAGAAAGATAAAAAAGGAAAGCATTTAAAACCAAAAGCTATTTTGGTTAGGAGTCCCGTGACCAGCCACGAAACCGTTGTAAATACAAAATATTTATACATATAGGTTAGGAGATATGAAAACATTAAATCCTATTCAGCAGTTAATTAAAATAGGCCACAATCGCATAACGAAACCGCTTCGAATCCAGGAAGGGTCTTAGTAATAAAAAGGCGATATTATAATGTATCGGCATGATTAAATGATCAATGAACGCACGATAAAAATATAAGTTTCAAAAATACTGTAGTTACGAGAGAACATTGCTTGACATATGTAATAGAGACAAGTTGCTTGAAATGTAAGTCCTTCTTTATTTGATAAAATTTCTTCATACATAAAAAGGGAGCGGTCACAGAACCATTAGAATTCGAAAAGAATCAGAGTTCGTAGTGGTTTTTAAAAAATGAGAATTTCTGTAGTATTTCAAAATTGAATGATGAAAAGAAATCCATTGCCGAGAAAAGGAATATTTGCTACTCGAATCTAGCGAATAGGAATTCACGAAACTGTCTAGTATGTGGAAAACGGTGAAAACACATAATCCAAAAAATTAAACTAAAAATGATAACTTGAAAGTTCGTATGATAATGATTACGTTATTCTTGAGTCATCTTGAGTGCTCTGATTGGATATAAGATTGTAGATTTTTTCAATTTTTACGTTCATTTTCGTGTGTTTTAGACAGGCGATGCAGTATTGAAAAGAAGTTCGGGAAAAACGAGTGGCTGTTAGTGCTACTCAGGAGGCAATACAATACAAACAACCAATTATAAATGCACGCGAGATCGTGAAACGTAGGCCCATAAGATGTTGGCTATAATTTTGAATGAGCAAAAGCACCCTATATAAGAAGGATAGGTAATTTAAGAAATCCATATAAATTGATGAAATGATCAACTTTTATAATCTCAACATATAATAAGAGAATATCAGAGATTAAAAGTTAAGTTGGAATAAAAGACCCTTTCTGTCTGAGATTTACTCTACTATCTTAGGCAATTGATCAGATCACAGCACCTATTCCAGCGCGTTTTCACAACCACATATAATTATATGATAGCAAAGGAATTTCGTATTTAGTCAATTGAAATTCAGGAGATCGCAGCCTGCTTAGAAATTTACCTCTGCTTGCGGGAGGCATTTTGAAGAAGAGATCTGAGTGAGAAAATTGATAAAATAATGTTTTCTGACTTCATTAATAATTGCTACGACAGTACCTCAACAAGACACGGGGTTATATAAACTATTTCACTATACGACTTATGCTAAAATTTGCTCGCGCAAATTTAAGCATAAGTACGAAACATAAATTAAAAAATATATTATAAACATGAAAAAAAGACACTAAATATTTATAAACCCAAGTTTACATCCTTAATATTATTTACATTATATATATAAATATATATATATAAACTAATATATTAATATATATAGATATTATATATATAATATTATAATAATAATAATAATAATAATAATACCGTAAATAATAAATAATAATAATAATAATAATAATTAATAAAATATAAATCTTTCTTGTAAAAATGTCACATAATTAGACACGAACATCTTTCAATACTTTTATTAAGTTACTAAAGTTTCATACTTTATAGATTGTATACCTCTTTTAACATTATTGTAATGATATTTTGAACTTCATGCTATAAATAACTAATAAGAAGACTTGATATATATGAAAAAATAACCCAAGAAAAAAAAAAACAAAAAAAAAAACACCAAAAAAATTTGCCTTGGTTTTTTTAAAAGAGTTTTCTAATTTATTTCCTATACAAAAACCGACCACATCGTTTTTTTAATCCAACAACCATATAAAACATAATATATAAATAATTAATTATAATTAAATATATATAAATAGTATAGTTAATATTAATAATATATAAAGAAAAGTAAGTATATAATAAATAATAGATAATAAATATTATAGTATAAATAGATGAATAAATATACTAAGATATAATTAATATATATATAGATATATATAGAATATAAATATTGAAATAGATATAACAAAATATTAAGAAGATATATAATGAAAATATATATATATATAGATATAGTAAATATATAATATAATATAATTAATATATATAGTAATATATATAATATATATACATTAACTATTATAATAATATATAGGTATATATAAATATAATATATTATATAATAATAATATAAGCAGTATATAATATAATAAATAATATTAATACGAATAATAATATAGACAATTATAGAATATATATATAGAAATAATAAATAACCTATATAGTAATAATATATAGATATATATAATATAGTAAGGATATAATATAATATATATAGATAAATATATATTTAAAGATTAGTAGTAATATATAACTATATAAATAGAATATTATATTATATATAATAATAATATAATATATATATATAAACCGGGAAAATATACATATATATATATAAAATAGATATAATATATATAATATAAATAATATAAATATGTTAATCACTAATAATATATATATATATATATATATATATATATATATAGTAATATATATTACTATTATTATATATATATTATAATATATATATTAGGATTACGATACCAGAAAAGAGGCGATACCGATACCGATACCGATACTCTTATATTTTTTAGGTACGATACCGACTACGGATTACCGATACTGTTTAATTAATATAACTTAAATACACAGTAATGGAAGAGTAAGTAGAACACCTTTGTGCACTGGTTGGCAAGCTCAAGATTGCATTCCTCAGTACAACAATAACTTATGTACTTTATATTTCATATTTGTTGTGCCCAAGTATATTTTATGTTATAAATTTAAAAAAGTATCTTAAGAATAATAAATGCAATTATAATATTAATAATTAATGTTGGCTGTTTATTCAAAAACATATTCCATTTCCATTTTCAGTAAGTATATAACAAGTTAACGCTGCTAGCTTTTATGTTGTAAAATGATATACAATATCAAGAGAATTCTATTAAACTAGCATCTTTTATATATAAAGAGAAATAAAAATAATATAACCGAAAGAGACCCAATATAATACAGCTGCGAATAAGGATAAAACTCATATTAAAAAACGCTCGATTACTCATAGAAACATGACATAATATGAGACTTACTCCTTAGAGTACTAGAGTATTAATAGTGATTCTTATTTAATATCTCAAATCTTGCAAATAATATTCCATTTCTTAATATTGTGAGTCAGTATAAATCTTATAGACAGCATTCTTCCAACTTAGTAGTGCTGCGTATGACACGCATGTTGCGCGTTATGCGCAATGGATGTTATACATTTAAACCTTTAATCACTCAACGACTTAATAACATGCTGACCTCGCTTTTTCTGACGTTGATGAGTCATGAGTGCTGATTATTATTCTATTGTCCTGTTAATGCATCTGTGTACTGCATAATGATATAACCTGTGGGACCGCATGTCGTGTTGCATTGACCACCGCATAGCCGGACTCCTCTGGCTGGAGAGTGCAGCTATCTCTTCCTATTAAGTTATTCGTTAGAGCCCTGCAATCTCACTTCTTATCACTAGTTGCGAAATTTATAATTAGTCTATATGTCAGTGCCTTACTCACGTGTACATATCTTTACAGTATTTTTAATCGTATCGAAAGTTCTTTTGAGAGTTGAAATTCCTTCGATTCTACCTTGGGCATTACATGTGCATTAATAACTTAACTTTATGTCTACTTTAGGCATTATACGTGATGCATTATACTTAGAGCATAATACCATAATTCCTTCCTGATCTCGTTCAGTGTGTTTTAATTTTGTGCTGTATATATTATAGCCTCCTCGCGAGCTATGTCTGAAGTTGTCGTGTTAGTCCGAGTGCGGTGCAGAGAGCGGCTTGCACCTGCATGTTAATAGCTCTTGTGTTATTTTTTGTTCATTTATATGTGTGCGAAACACATTTCTTGCATATGAGCTCCTCGTTATCTATATCTAATCAATCATTGGCTAGCACTGGTATTCACCATCGGAGATGCCATGGGTGGCATCTTGCGTGGTTTCAGAATACTCAGCACTCAACGACTAACTTCCTTATCTCCAGTAACTTCTTTTAATGTTCTACTTTTGTTATTTTTTTTTTTTTACAGTTGTCACCGCCACTGCAACGGGACCCAGATACCCGATCATAGGAGAGGAGAATTCATGGCCTTCAAGTTCTTGATATACGCACTCTCAATAATTCAATCTATACGCTAAATTCATTTCAGTATAATGAGCTCAGATCTGAACGAGGGGCTGTGTGAATATAGTTGAGGGTACGATAATATTTAAAAACTTGCCTAGATAACACGCATACTCACGAGGAGTAATGTGCGGAATCGGAAATATATCTATCCATCTCAGAACAGATGTTCTGTGGCCTTACTAAATCTTTCTGTTCCGTCAGGAATCTGAGAAGCACCGCTCAGAGCAAAACTATTAAGTCTTATAATGCTTGCTTGCACTAATCTGATTCATACACCTCAAAACTCATGTTACATCGATCCACTATCACATAGCCCTCTGTTCTTGCAGAGTGTGATAGTCATCCCATTGATGCGTAGATTATCTGCAGCTAGAACTAGTTCCTCTACTCTGCAGCATCTCTCGCACAAGACTACTAGATCATGACGTCTATATGAAACGTGATTGAAGAGCACCAGACATAGCTGCGTTCAAATGTTACTAGCGCAATCACTGAAGTGTAAGCGTAGATAAGTGAACTATGCTACTCAGTACTGTAATAGTTCTATGTGGTCAGGAGCGCGTGTGAAGTTGACCGCGACAGATAATCCAATATCAGGTAGTGATAAACTACATCCTCGCACTCACGTAGTGATGAAGAGCACAAGCTATCTACTTATATAGACAAGCGCTACACCCAGCGAATTCGATGATCGTCACCACTACCGTATATCTTGATGGACACACTTGACCTGATAAATCTTCACGCGAGCTAAGTCCTTCTCATCTGGAAAATAACCATAAACTTCAGCGTTCCTATCTGCGGTAAATCTGAGCTACACACCTTATACTATATACTAATATAACTCATGACTTTCTTTGAGCCGACCTCCACTTATACTCTCGCAACACTCTGCCTTCGTTTGACACATCTATATGATTTTTCTGCTCTTTCATATTACAGTTTTCGTTGGGTTCCTCAGTAGTTTGAGAGGGCGGCATAGATGTTTGGCGTTGTATTATTTGCTCTAACACAGACTAAACCTAGAATATGCAGAACTCTCACGGTGCGCGTATAGACATGACGTTACGAGAGGACGCTTATCGATTGAGGCTGTGCTCTTTAGAGGCGGAGACGTATTGCTAGGAAGATTGGATATTATTGAGATATAGAGATAAACTATTTACTATCAAGTGTCTGTGAGTAGGAGAGCCCAATAGAGCCAGAGTTACAATTATCTATCTTGGTGCACAAGTCTGTTACTCATCTCACAGTCCAGGAAGTTCTGTAGTGCGGATGAACTCTGTGCTACATAGAGGTCTACAATTCACGGCATAAGAGGGCAATGTGCGTTAGATAGCTGAGATGAGAGAAGGAGAGTTCAGACATCTCTGCATATCTACGATGCTTGCACGAATTTCATACAATGTAGCTGATCAGAATCAACGTCTAATGCATAGGAGAGATCTCTTCGACAGTACACCAGAAGTGTACTAGTATCGATGTTAGGACTAAAAGAACGCTGACCATTCCAATAGAGTTGCACCTTAAATGAGCAGAGAATTAATCAGTAGCGTCTGAGCATATATATACTCTCGAGAACCCCTCAGAAGAAACACACATCCTATTCTGACCAGGAAAAAAGCAAGTCGTCCCCAATCGAACTAAACAACCGACTTTGTGGCGGAAGCAACTTTGATAAGATATACGTGCCTGCATCTATATACTCAGCTAATGACGTGAAGGGAATGACCACTTATAGTTTAAGGGTAAGCTTGCTAGACGTAGCCAAAGATAGGCGACGCGGCATCCAATCTTACCTAGCTGATTCCCAAAATGCTTTGTACTCATCGTAAATAGAGCTCTCAACCCCACACACAGGTGTTCCCGAGTTCATCTAAATGGGTCGTGACACCTATAAACTCTCGTTATCATACTTCAGTACATTACGCTCTTCATAATGCGCCGGTAGTAATTCTCGCGCAGTGCCGAGCGAAGCTCTTTTACCTCTACTGGTCAATGCGTCATTAATGAATTCTGGATGCAAGATGCTCGTCATGGAATCTAATCAGTGAGTGAGATTGTATAGCAGTATAGGCTTGCAAAAGGCATGCTGAGAGAGAATCACAAGGTCGATCGAGGAAGCTATGGTATATGTGGCTTCTGCTATCCTCTATGAGTAAGGTTTATATGTGCAGAGGAATGCCTTTGTTTTTCCGTGTGCGACAGTGTCTGACCCGGACATTGCGCGACTTCCAACACTGAGGGAACACTGAGGAAAAGTGCTAGTTTGAGTCATACAGAACATATAGGATTGTATTCTGACGAATGCCTCGAGAAACTAGCACTTCCTCGAGTTGGTTTGGAAGCGCGATATTGTCCAAACCTTATTCCGAAAGAAGAACGGAGGCTCCTGAATCCTTCTAAACTTATCGGCCCTATAGGTCTAACTGGTTTATTTCTTTCTAAAATGCGGTGAAGACCCCGCTTCGCAACCGGCGCACCAACACAAGCGCGGTCAAGCACGGATGAAAGCCACCACTTCCTCACAAACTCGGAGAGACAAGACAATGCCATCAGCGCGGCACCCCCGCACTTGGCCTAACGTTCATGATTCAGGAGCCCATGCACCAGATCAATGATAATTACAGGGTAAAGACATAGGACCTGAGAGGAGAAGGAGGAGAAGGAGAATTAGCCAGGAATCATCCAGGGTGAGCTTAGAGGAAAAAAATTAGGAAGCCTAAGAGATGATGGGCCTTTTCAGTTGGAGTATTAACAAAAGAATCATCAGAGCGAATAAAGGAGAAAAGGATGATTTACAGAAGTTGTTAAGATGTTTTTTGGCAAGAGCCAGAGAGATTTGTCAGTGAGAACCAAGGAGGTCAGCGCAATTTTTCGTTAAATGACAAGTCCACTGTTTGGGTCGTCGAAGGCAGAATATCCTGCAAACGATTCTAGCTAAATGAAAAAATTGGCCAAGAGTGATAGGAAGAGGCTGAGGAAATTTTTCCACACTCGATAGCACTGTCTTCTAGCCTGAATGGCCAGAGAACAAGCACGATCGACCATGGATTTTGAGGAGAAAAAAGATGGGTAGTCCAAGAAGGAATGAACCTGCTCATCCCATCAACAATTTAGCTTCCCCACTTTATCGGCAGAACTGAAGCGTCTTCAGAGTCAAAGCAGCACTCCAATTATAGTTAGCGTAGAAACAACCCAATGCCCCCCAATCGGCCCGATCAAAGTGCCAGAAAGAACCCATAGGGCAGGATGGAGATGTTGGATCGAGAAAAGTATTAAAAGTTAAAAGATTATAAAGTTTGTTTGCACTCTTATAAAAGATGCGAAGATGGGTGATAGTATAGAAAGAAGGACTTAGTGGTGAAACATAGTCCAGTGTGTTCAAGAATCGGTTGGGACGATCAGGAACGTGTGGTTAGGTTCTTTAATTAGTTGCGTTGCTCCAAATCGTTGAGAATACTGAATTATTCGGCTTCCTCCACCCACCTAAATCAGTATGAGAGGAATCCAACAATTCAGTGTTGTGTACATTGAAATCCCCAAAAAAGAGGACCTCAGTATTATGTATTTGGGATGAGAAAGATATAACAGCTCGTGAGAAGTAGTAAGGTAATCAAAAAAGGCGATGAAAATCTGTTCTGTTAGGAGAAACAGTAGCGGAAGCACAAATTATTGTTAGTAGAAGAAGAAAAAGATTTAAGCCACAGAACATCGAAGTTGAAGATTCGAGATTCTCGAGATGTGTTTTAGGGAGAGTTTATATTTACGTATTTCAATATTTACTTAAAATTCTAAAATTATAAAATACAGTTATAAGTATCAATATATAAAAACGAGTTGAAGGATGAATTCTTATAGCCATCTGGGTCTTCAGACAAGAGCATAAAAATTAGGGTTAGAGTTAGAGATGTGTATTCCATGGATTCCATGGATGCAAGCCATTGATGTTGGTAAAAGTCAAAAGAAAGCCACGCCTGTGCAAATCCGCTATCATACACGCACACACAATCACACACAAAAAACAAAACAAAAAAAACAGACAGAAACAAAAGACAAAAACCAAAGGAAAAATGAGGAAATTATTATACGCTAAAACCTAAATTTTAAAAACCTGAATTTTATAAATCTGTAAAACCCTATTTTAGAACCAAAATATCAAAATAATGAATAAATTCCAGAAGTTTTTAAAAACACTCGCGCACTCACACGCTCTCACGTACACAAATGCGTTTACAAAAAAAAAAAAAAAAAAACTATTGATCAACAAAAACAGAAGAAGATAGTGATGGTATAAATTATAATGAAATGGCTGTCCAAATGTGAGAGGAGAGGTTGGAGAAAGGGCTTAAAAAACTAGTTAAAAAGGAAACGAGAAAAAAAAAAAACATAACCTAGTACTAGCCATTTATATATCGAAGTAGATTTATTATTGATTCTAAAAGTTTCTCATTAATTTTCACCCAAAGTAAAAAGTATCGGCTAAGTATCGCCATATTAACCGATACCGATACCATACCGATACCGATGCCGATACTACCGGATACCGATACTATCGGTACATCCCCTAATATATATATATATAATATATATATATATATATATATATATATATATATATATATAATATAATATATATATATATATATATATATATATATAATATATATATACCGTATATATATATTATATTATAATATATATATATATTATATATAATATATATATATATATATATATATATAGATATATATAATATATATATATATATATATATATATAATATATATATATACGGTATATATATATATATATATATATATATATATATAATATATATATCATTATATATTATATATATATATATATATATATATATATATTATATACCACTTTCTGCTGTATGAGACCGCATGGTATCACCAAATCGAAAAGTGGTATAATTTATCACGAATTGGGTAAATTTATAAATTTTCTTATTTACAGCACTAATTGAATCATTCTTATGAAAAATGAACTAAAATAATCAGTTTAAAAAAAAAAAAAGCAAAAAAAAAATAAACAAAATGTAGCATATCCCAAATGAGTTTGTATGGTATCATGAATTTACTAGGCTCTAGTATGCAGCATATAAGTTATTTCACTTTTTTTTTTAACAAATCAAAAATTACACCATAGTAACATATTAAAAAAAAAATTTTTAACAACCAAAACTCACTTTGTTTATTTTTAATAAATTTTTCAAAATTGCAACTGCAAAGATTGCAACATTTTGCAGATTTTCAAAAATCATCCACTTTGCACAGCTACTGCAAGTGAACTGTGAAATATTTCAAACTTTTTTCACATTTGCTTACGAAATCCAGGCTCTGTGAATCAGATAATGCCAAATAAATCTTAAAAACTCGTATTATAAGGGTCAAAATAGCCTGAAATATTCATGAGACTAACAGGCATCAGTCGGTATCAAAGGGTTAAATCATGTACCCTGGTCTGCCTTCCATGAACCAATGAAACCAAACAATAACTCAAATCTAACACGAAACATCTCTACACTTACGATCTTCGATAACTACTCATATGCAAACGCAACACAGACATCTAAAAATTTTGTTGTTTGTATCATATCCCATCTAAGAAATTGCCTTTCTACAAAAAAATCATTAATACTCCCTCAGCCTCTCCTCATAGCTCTTAACTGTCAAAGCCGGGAATGATCCTTGTTGCTGTAGATTGCACTCTCCAGCATATCTCTCCTTTCCTAAATAAGGGGCCCAAACTTATGCACAATACTCTTAATGCTGCCCTAACATTCTATTATATACAGTTTACTTTAACCTCCTTGTTATTGTAAATGAAACTAATAAAGTAAACATACCTAGCATCTTTTTAGCTCTATTCCTTGCTTCCAAGCACTGATTGGCCACTTTCAGATTACTGTTATAATCACACCCAAATCTTTTTCTTGGTGCACAGACTTAAGCCAGTCCTTATTCTTATCATTGTTAAAACTTTCAATTGAGAGATCTCTATAAAAAAAACATTTTTTATTACCAAAATTCATTTGCCACTCTTGCCCACACAAGAAATTTATCAAGATCACTTTGAATCTTTATACATCCACCATTATTCCTTACTGAGGTAGCCACTTTGGTACCATCCTCAAACTTAGAAACCTTACATTTAAGCCCTTTGTTCAGGTCATTTATATAGCCTATATGAGTAACAGTAGTGTATCAGCACTGAACCCTTTGGGACACCACTCTTACCATTTCCCATGATGAAAGCTACAAGGCTTTGATTCAAACCCATGAAAAAGTTTACTTACAGATGATGTTGAAGTGAAAGTAAGAATTTTATTCAGAGATTTTCTCCCATATCCTTTGTTACTATGACTCTAAGTTAAAATGTTTGTTAAAGGAAAAATTTTGGTTTTTGGTAATATATTGGTAAAAATTGTTTCCTTAGAATTTTAATATTTTTACATGACCAAAAACTTTTACCTTCATCTTGATTTAAATTTTATTGCTTTTTCTTTTCAGATGATTGGAAGAATAATTTTGAAAGAAAAAAATTTAAATTTAACCAAAAAAATAAGACTATCTTTGTTTTCCTATCCATGTCTTACAGCATTTAAGTATTCTATATATCCTATATTACACAAAGAAGATAAATCTGTTTCTAAACATGTTAGAGGTCCAGCTCCTTCCCTTGGAAAAAAAGGTAAATTTACTTAAGTTTGCTGAACTGGTAGTTTAGATCTAACACTTAATTCCAGCGATGGGACGATTAATCATCATCGGCATATTTTTCTCAGTCATCATCGTCAATTTTCTGCTGATTATTTTGCTGATTAAGTGAGGAAATATTACACCAGAAACTGGAGAAAGATTGTTTCAGCCTCAAAATTGAAGAGCTCTAAATTTAAAGTACTAGAATTTTGTTTGTCTATCCATGTTCTCACAAATTAAATTTTTTTAAAATCAATGTTTTGAAGATACTTGCTATATATTAAAATTAAATAAAATATTAAGTTGAATTATAAGGAGCATGAATGATTTTAATATTAAATAAATCATTATTATTAATCAACAGAAATTACTAATTACTAATTATTATTATTATTATTATTATTATTATTATTATTATTATTATTATTATTAATAATAAAATTTCAACACATTGTTACTTCACAAATTTGTCTAAAACGTTCCCCCCAAAAAAGACGAATAGAAAATATTCCATCTCAGGTTCGCCAGTAGGAAAATCATATCCACTCCTTAGAAAGGGTGTCCTTAGTCCGAAAACTCTAAAAGAAAGAGGCTTACAGCCATCCTGGAGGTTCAAAAGGTAAGAGTTGTGGACTTCTCAGAGTTGCTTCTTCAGATTTTCTTTCCTTTAAAAGTTAAGAAGAAATCACTTCACATGAAGATCAATCCTTCAGGACTTAAACCATTGTTGAAGACTAATGTAATCGTTGCAATATTTCGCCTCTGAGCTCGAGGCATCTTCAGGCGGTAACGAAATTTATTTGTGGAAATGGCTAATAGAAATATTTTGTTATATAAAAGTCCACTATTATAAGAAAGTAATATTAAAGCCAAAAATAAAATTTCAACACATTAAGTCACTTCACAAATTTGTCTAAAAAGCTCCCAAAAGTTGATGGGATATTTTCTGTTTTTCTTTTTTTGGGGAAGCTTTTTAGACAAATTTGTGAAGTGACTTAATGTATTGAAATTTTATTTATTACTTTCTTAAAATAGTGGATTTATATAACAAAATATTTCTATTAGCCATTTCCACAAATATATTTCATTACCGCCAGAAGATGCCTCGAGTTTGGATGTGAAATATTGCAATGATTATATTAGTCTTCAACAATGGTTTAAGTCCTGAAGGATCGATCTTGATGAGAAATGTATTATTCTTAACTTTTAAAGGAAAGAAAATCCGAAGAAGTGACTCTGAGAGGAGAAGTTTGCAAGTCTTACCTTTTGAACCTCCAGTGTAAGCCTCTTATTTTAGAGTTTTCGGACTTGACACCCTTTCTGAGGAATGGATATGATTTTCCTACTGGCGAAGTTAAGATAGGATATTTTCTGGATTTTTTTTTTTTTTTTTTGGGGGGGGAGGGGGGGGCTTTTTAGACTAATTTGTGAAGTGACTTAATGTGTTGAAGTTTTATTTTTGGCTTTATTATTATTATTATTATTATTATTATTATTATTATTATTATTATTATTATTATTATTATTATTATTATTATTATTATTATTATTATTATTATTATGATTATTATTATATAGAAATAGAAAACAAAACCAGATGCTTAATGAAAAGAGGAACTTTTCTTTAAAAATGTTATTAATGCGGTTCTTAATGTATTTACACATTTAAATAAGAATGAAGTGAACACAATTTAATTTTTTCTTATTATAAATTTGTTAAAATTTTAAAATATACTTTTTCAATTAATTGTCATTGTCAAAATTTACTATATTCGTCGTCGTCAAAAATTCTTAATCGTCTCATCACTACTTAATTCCTATAGAATATTCATAGTTTATAATTCTTTTATGGACAATAATCTTAATGTTTTATTGGTGATTTGTCATATATTTACAAAATTCTTAAATACGTAGCCGTTTCCTTTTCTTTTAACCATTTATGATAAATGGTTTTTAAATTGTTAAATTGTTAATTTAAAATTTATTCCAGTAAACTAATATTGTATATGAATTTTGATGTAGCCAAGGAAGCTTCCAAAACAACATATTACACTGCAGTTGTTGTAGCAGGCATAGGAGCTTTTGGATTAATGATGTATGCAATCTTCAAAGAACTTATATCTTCCTTTTCACCTCAGGTAAATATTTTGATACCAGTTAGCCGCTTAACATTTATTTTTTAAATATGCTGTATACCAATATTTATTATCACTTCCCTTCTTTTGCAGTTATGAGGAAACTTGTATTTATCTGTATATGGTATATTTTTTAATACTCCTATTGATCCATATCATCCTGTTCCTGAGGCTTTGTATCTTAAATTTTATAGAATGTTTTGCCCTAAATTATTTTCAAATATATTTAAGTAAAATTTAAGTTTCTTAAAGTGCATATACTTTGTGAGAACCAAATGATCAAGGCACAGTACAGTGTAGTTTTAGATTGTACTTATTTCGACCAAGAACTCACTACCTTTATTGCAATGCAATTTGCATATTTACTGTTCATATTATTTAAATATCTTATAAATAGTAAACAGTAAGCACACATATAGCATAGAGTTGAAAAAACTATTTTTTTTTTTTTTTAAATTTTAAGCTTGTGCAATTCATCTCCTTTAAAACTAGATGAGTAAGAAAAACTTGTCCAAAATTTTTTATCCTTTAATTATATCAAAGGAAGATAAATTTAGCTAATTCTCACTTTCATTTAAATTTTGATTTTATTTACACTGTTTTTATATAATATCACTTTTTACTATTATTCTTAA
Organism: Trachelipus rathkii; assembly: GCA_015478945.1. Classification (NCBI taxonomy): domain Eukaryota; kingdom Metazoa; phylum Arthropoda; class Malacostraca; order Isopoda; family Trachelipodidae; genus Trachelipus; species Trachelipus rathkii. The sequence continues at coordinate 6,655 of JABUQX010065662.1, read as the reverse complement.
TGCGGAAATACTACAACACAGTACTTAGTTGTAAGTAACAAATAAAAAAAAATTTCCATTAATTGTTATTAGTTACTTATGTTATTGGAAAGGGAATATTATCTCGAATGCAGAAAATAATAAAACCATTGGCATACACTACAAATATTTCGTTTGCTTTCTATTGTCTCAGTGAGTTAGCAGTATCATTTCATACCTTTTTAATTTAACTTTGAAACTTATTTAAATTTAAGTAGCTTCAAATTTACCATAAATTTGTTATAATTAATTATCATAGATTTTGGTGAAACTTGCTAAAGTAGTCCATAAATGTTTTAAAACAAAGAATTTATCAGGACATACTTATTGCTGTAAGATAATTTTAGGCATATGTATTTGTTTAAAAATCTTATCTCAAGAAAGATATAGACACCAAGTAGGAAAAGCTTTTCAAGGTTGAATAAATAACTTGAATTATTCTATGAAAGACCATTTTATATGAAAATTAATTTTAGGGGGAAATAATAAAATTGATACCCAATTAAATGTAAATATTTATTGACTCTTAAATAAATGACATGGAACCTTGTAGCAGATTTACTTATCTTCCACACTTATTTGAATTATTATTGTCGTGAGGCTATCTTCCAGGGCAACCGAAGGAGGATATAATGACACCCCACTAATTTTACTTTTAAGTTTATTAAAATTACTACCAAATAATTAACCAACACCGATTTTATTTCTTTTACAAATATGAAATAGAAAATTCTCAATATTATAATTTCAAAATCTCAATAAATCTAATAAATCGAAAATACTTTATAAAGAAAAAAATAAAATAACCTTATAATATACACAACGTATATGACATAAAATAGAAAAATATAAAATAAATATAAAAAATACGAAATATTTTACAAATTAAACCTTAAGTTATATCAATAATACCCTATATTATCCTTTAAATCATTTCAAACCATACATAGTATATCAATATCAAATAAATGTTACCAAAACAAAACCCAGTATACCAATACCTAATAAATATATACACCAATGTCAGTAAGTCCAAACTCAATACCTGTCAGTCAATATACGAAACCTTTATTTTAAAAAAAAACATGGATCCATGTACAAATAGATAGATAAATATAAAAATATACCAGAATCTCTTATAAAATAACTATGAAAATAGAAAAATATACAATAACACTAAGTAATACGCAATGTGATAATTATAAATATAAAATACAATACACCATATAGGAAATAGAAACTTATAAATATTATAAATATAAATATCAAGAACCAATTACAGTTTACAAAAAAAATAATGTTACATGTTACGCGGAAATTAATTGCTGTGATATAATTCATGTGGGAAATGAGGTGGATATACCAGATGCCATGGAAACTATAGGTATATAATTTTATTTCAATTAGCGACTCACTAATGTTGATTTCATTCAATTCTTTGTGTATGTAATCCTCAATTTCTCCATTTGCCAGTAAACTACTCCAGGTGTCAAAATTTAAAGATGTTTGTTATGTAAAATTACTCTGAGGTACTCAAACTTTCTTCAAAAATTTCAAAATTTAATCTCAGTTTGAGTTCAAAAACAAAGCGAAAGCTTTAGCCACCTTAATATGAAGTAGGAAAAGTAATTATTATGTCCGTAACATAATATAATTCAAAAATTAATAAAAAATTTGACAGTATAAATAGAGTGAGTTTTGCTAAAATGGTATTGGTGTTTCAAAAGAACTTGTAATATTGCAAGGTAGAAATTCTTGATCAATTAAGTTGTTAAACCGTAAACTTTTGATGATTTAAAAGAGGCAGGTACTAGTATACTTTAATAAAAAAAATCTAACATCTAACCAATTATATTAATTTATAATAAAAATTTAAATGGACGAAGGATTTTAAATAAGAATAAACATATATATTGGTACGCTGCGACAGTTACAAAGCTGTCCAGTTTTTTAGTGTGTTCTTGTTGTTTCTGTTTTTCCACAAATTCGTTTCATAGAATTATTTTCTAATTTTGGTAGAAACTGTGACCCTCGGACCCTAACAAATGAGGATGCTCAAGATCATATCAGGACAATAAATTAATAAAAGCCATTAAATACCCAAATTAGTGTATTTGTGAAAATAGTTGAAGTTAAATAACAAAACCATTCGCCAAATAAAAAGGATTGGGAATTCAAAGAGGGTGTGAAATATGCGGTTAAAGCGTGAAAAAATAGAAGTCGTGGATTGAATGACTAAAAGCAATGGAATGAAGTCTCAATATAGAAAGTGCTTGGAATATATTATAAGGAGGAAATGTCATCTTGTGCACTGTTATATAAGGAGGAAAAAAACAATACTAAAAGGTGTATACTAGGAGAAAACAAGAGGTAAATGACAGTTGGAAGCGGAGGATGAAAGGGACTTACAAGGATATAGGAAGCTCTTCTGGAAGAAGCGCGAAGAAGTGTTAAGAATGAGAATAGGGGGAATCTGCTTAGAATAATAATAATAGGGATGGTGCTTTTGTAACTGTATGGAAAGAACAATTTGAAAATCTGGGAAAGTAACACTCGAAGAATCGTGACAATGTTAACAGTAATGAAGAAGTGATAGTGAATGCATGTGGGTTTATGGTACAAGAAGGAATATGGTATTTTGAGGGATGTGAGTTTTATATTAAGGGAGGGAGGTATTAGTGGGGTAGAGTTGAAAAAGTTATAGTAATGTAAATCTCTGCAGGTATTTAGTATGAATATAATATGGTTTACTAGGTGAAGATGATCAAGAAACGGATGTCTGAATGTATGTGGAGGTGTTGATAAATTGGATTTGGAAAGTTGTGTAATAGAAGCCGTTATAGAGGAGGGTATAGTTCCAAGGATTGGAGGAGAGCGGTCTAATAGTACCCTTATATAGCCGGTAAGTGAGAAAAGGGAATTACTGTAGAATATTTATAGGGGAATATGTTTATGAGTGTTGTTAGGAGTATATGCTGGATATTTTGGTGAGGAGTGTTCGAGGTGACTGAAGGACTGATTGGTAAGAACAAAGGTGCGTTTAGGGAGTGGTAGAGGATGTGTGATCAAATCTCTAAGCTCGAAAGAAGAATGCATGGCGATATGAAAGCAGCAATTCAAGAAGAAATAAATTTTATTTAGGTTTTTTGGATTTGCAACAAGGCGTATGATGAGTTAATAGGTAAGCTTTATGGCAGGTGTAGTAATATTTGGTGTTGTTGGTAGGCTTCTGAATGGAATCAAAAGTATGGTATTACGATAGTGAAGCGTGTAGTGAAGGAGAGAAAGTAGTTCAATGGTGATTGGTTTAGGACTAATAGCGGAGTGAACAGGGTTGTTGTTATGTCCTCCTTGGTTATTTTAATTTGTAAGGATTGGGTTATGAAAGAATCGAGGTGGGGATGGCAGAAATGGTGTTAGAATGATGGTAAATGGAGAGATGAGTGGAGGTTGCCCTACCTATTATATGCGTGTGATTGCGGTTTTTGTACGGCGAATCAGAATGAGAGTTTGAGAGGTATTTGGTAGAGAAAATTTGGCAGGCGTGTATAAAAGGAGGTGTTTAAAGTAAATGTAGATAAGAGTAAGGTTTATGGTTGTGAGTGAGGACAGTCCTCATGTGAAAGTTATCTTAGATTGGTAAGCAGCTTGGAACAAGTTGTCTGGGTTTAAAATATTTAGTGCGTATGTGTTGGATGAGAAGGGAATGGGGATGATACAGAGTGTAGTAGATAGAAGAAGTTGGAAATGGGCAGGTAAGAGTGGCTGGGATGGCATTTAGAATCGTTTGGTGAATGTGAAAGGGACTAAGTCTGGAGTGCGCTAGGGTCTTACATGGGTATGTTACCGGTGTTATTGTATAGTAGTGAGACTGATTAGTGTCTGGAATAAGAAGTATAGATCTAAAGTTCAATTGTTTCAGATGGACAATCCTATAGGTGCATGCTAGGTGTGAGAAGAATTGAGAACATGATGAATGATGTATTAGGGAGTTGTGCGTTGTGAAGAAAGGGGTAAAGATGAGAGAATAAATGAAAGTATGTGTAGATGGTTTGGTCATGTGGAAAGATGAATGATAGTCACGGTTGGTTAAGCGGAGTATAGTGGCGAAGTGTGTTGGGAACCGAACCGGCTGGG
>JABUQX010065661.1:0-38879 GCA_015478945.1 Trachelipus rathkii | reverse complement strand
CTACCTATAACTGGTAAATTTAATCTATTAACACCCTATTACTAACCTAAATCTAAATACAATACATCAATGTCATATATTAATACAATATGTCATGAACAATATAAGTTGGTATTCCTTTATTTGTAAATTTAAAAGGTTTTAAATTTAGCTCAAAACAATACTTCCTTCAAAATATCGTCGTCTGCTCTGACGGTAATCCTTTGGAAGATGCCTTTTACTCCTTTTTGTACTACGTAGTTTTATCCTCTAACCTTGACCTTATCATAGTTGTCAATAGGTTAAATCCTTCTATAAGTCCTAAGTATACGAGTCAACCTGATCCGAAATGACACGTAACCTGTGTGTACTTCCGGTTTTGGTGATATTCCGCAACTCGATTTGGGTCTTGGTGACTAGATTAAGGTCAACCTTGGCCTTTAACTTTGGTCGTAACCTTAGTCGGCAATTAGTTGCAGCCTTGGCCTCAAAATTGATTGTAACCTTCGAACTCGACCTTTTTCAGACTTGACGTCGCCTCCAGATTTGATCACAGATCCAATCCCAAACTTGGTCCCAAGCTCGACCCCCAATTTTTTTGGGGCAAATATGCTTCTTGTTTTCACAAAGCTGACAATCACAAATTACTGTAAGAAATCCTTGGAACTTAAAACACTTTCCTTTAAGCTTATATCCAACACGACTGTTCACCTGAACTTTTCAAAGAATCAATGAGTTTCTTTTCCTGCTTGGAAATAGTTTTCTGCTTCGTAAAATTAGGAGGTTTATTAAATTGATGACACGAGTCATCCGACTCGTGACACTACTCACCCCTTCAAGATTGGGAACCCAATCTTCAAAGAATTGAAGACATCCCATAAAAGAAGCAACAAGAGAAAATAATAGTAAAAAAATTCAATAATAATATAAACAAGAGTACTAATCTTACCTAGTTTCCACTAGATTCCCTTCTCCCCTCGGCCCTCCTTTCGTACTCCAATACCCTTTGCTGTACATTCGGAAGATCTGGAGCTGACCCCCTTGATCGTGACATTGGTCGATGCCCAATTTCCGATTCTCGTCGGGTTCCTCCATGTCCTTCCGATCTGTCAGTTAACATCATCCGTTCAGAATCCTCGCCAACTTCTCACAATTCCTCATGAATGGACCTGGAATTATAAAAAGGATTTTAAATAACCTTCAACCATTAATTAATCTACCTGCATATACCTTCATCACAGTTTTACCAAAGTTACACTTCCTGGAACCTCCTCTTCTTCCTTCTTCAGTGGCGTCTGAAATGGTTAGTTTATGCCTATTATACCTGCATTAGGAACCATAATCTCTTTGCAAACCTTGTAAATAAAGATTCTATCTGAATTTACATCCTCTGGTGCTGAATCTACCCAATCCAGTAGATCACTAGTGTCTATAGGTGATGGCAAAGGATCTGCCTCCGTCTGTGTTGCCTTATCCTCTCCTAAATACTCCGTTTGAATTCGTGTATCTCTTTTATGGCTTGGTTTACCTATGGCCAACTGTAAAAGGTCCCACTCTTCCTTAGTTTCTGTCCTGTCCTTTCTCTTCCTTTCTACTCTCTCTGGGAGCATACTATACATGATACCTACTGATGATTCCTCTATTTCATCCTTTGTTGTTGTTTCAGCCCTACATTCATTGTGTAGATGGAATTCACCCTTTTCATTTTCGAAGTACTGCCTGAGGTAATCTGGTGGGTCTGCCCATATCTTCAGGTGTGCGTAATGAACCCTCATAGTTTTACCTTGACCCTCAATATCATATGTCATTCCTCCAGCAATGACTTTGACAAATGTGAACGGCCCTTCGTATCTTCACTAATTTGTCTCCAGAAGACCGATCTGACCCCGAAAATAATCACAATTGTCATGGACCGTAACTCCTACTGCATTAGGGAGCCAGTTGGGTATGTCCCTCCTTCCAGTATTACTTTGTTCCGCTTCATAGAGATCGGCCAATACACTTTTCCCCTCCTTATGTGTTTGAGTTAATACTTCTCGGCTGGGTTCCCAATTCTGATGCTTTGCTGTTCCTATTTAATTATTGAACTACCTGAGGTAAGCAAGTCACCCACTCCTAGCGTCCATTTGTTGCGTAGTTTCTTTAGAACTCTGCAAATGTCACGAATTTGTACGCCTCTACTTTGCCCCGTCTTTGAAGATGGCTTTGTTAAGGGCTGTAAATAGATGATCGATCATGTTATACCTTGGAGCCATATCCTTAACCTGTACTCTTGAAAACCCCCAAACAACCCTCCCCCGTTATCGCGTTAAAACCTTGTATTGAGGAGGCCTCAAAAAAATGTTTGCAAACATTTGATCTTCCGAGATGCCCCTGTAACACTTTCTAGCTGACTTGGTCCTTTAGTGGTCTAAACGCAGCCCAATTTGCTACAGTGGTCACAGCCACTAGACAAGCAAATTTCCTTCTCCTTGTTTCGGCATACCATAATTAACATTCTTGCAACCAGTTCGAAAGGGTTGGCAACTTGGATTTTCCAGATTGGTGGAATATTACCTTTGTGGGGGTCAACCCTTGTTTAACTGGACAAATAGGACATGTTTCCTGCATACTGCCTGAATATATAGTATGACCTTTCGGGTGACATACGTACCTTGCCATATTTCGGTGTATCACCACACAACAAAATACGACCATCTGTTTTTAAACCCTATTACTGCACAAAACTTGCCGTCCTTCATCCTTTTAACCAATATAGCATCATTCATTAATAGATCCTCCTTGTATACCTATGGATTCCTTTAGTAATACATTGAATTAAGAATCTTGTTTTTATTCCTAACCTCTCCGTTAAATTTTTATCACCTTGGGATCTTTCCTGTAATGTAATTATCTCGTTGAATGTTATAATATAGTCAATCCTATTATTATCATTCATTATTACATTATATACACCAACAAGAAAACCCTCACTAACCTGATCCTCATCATCCCCATGTGCAATGATGCCTTCTCCAAAGTCCAAAATCGCCTCTGTTTCTACTAAGTAATTTATTCCCAGAAGAAAGCATGCCGGAATGAACACATCCTTAACAACTACCAATGGTAATATTGTCTTCCTGTAGCGTGTTTCTATCCTGATAGCTACCGCTGTTGTGCATTCAACAATTTTGGTGGTGATCCCGTTTAATGTGATATCCACATTCCATTTCCTTAAAAATGTCCAAATGGTTCTAACTCCTTGATAACAGTTTCCTGAACTAAACTGATAACAGATTCTGTATCTAAAAAGGCACACCTAGATGTTTCACCAATAGAAATGTCCTACCATGCAACTCCTGTTATCTTATGGTTGCAACTTAACCGAGACCGGTGTCCTCTTTCCTTCATTAATAAGTTTACCCCTAGTCCTTCTTCTGGTGGGTGTTCTAATAAGTTTTCTTCCTCACTTTTTTTACTGTCCATGTATTTTCCATTTCTTCCTCAGATGGTACCTCTTGTTCCTCAACTGCCAATTCGTCTATTATCGTGTCATCCTTGTTTACCTGAAACGTACCATTATCCTTTAATGGATTAAAATGAGTTCCTCCTAATACCTGTATGTGGATGTCCTTTAAACCTTCGCATTTCCTTGCTTTGGGTCCCATATAAATAACTGAGCAACAAGTCCCATGATGCAGCCAAATCCTTAAATTAAATTCATCACTGGCTGCTAGTAATACCTCTGGGATTGGCTCCCTCCCTGAAATGCTGATGGTTTTCAAATACTTTAATGATTTGGGTTGTTTGTCCAACTCATACATCTTCCTATTGTTTAACAAGACCTCTAGTAAGAACTTCCTCAATTCCTGGTGGTCCTTCTTCTGTAGTTGTTCCTTTTTTAAAACTTTCTGTAAGCTCAAAAACAGGGAATCTGCACCTCCTGTTTTATTACATTGATTTCTTCCTCTTGTTTCCTTTGGCAACGGGACCATGTGTCGGCAAAGACGTTGTCCTTTCCTGGGTAATATTGGATTTGAAAGCTGTATTCGCTTAAATCGTCCAAGACACGAGCCAATTTGCTGTCTACTAGCTTCATTGTATGAAGGTACATCAGTGGGAGGTGGTCTGTGTATAATATAAACTCCTGACCTAACAAGAATGGACGGAAACTCTTGATTCCCCACCTGATAGACAACAATTCCCTCTCAATGGTGGATGTTCTTCTTTCACATGCATCGAATGAATAAGAGTTATATGCTATTACTCTTCTTTCCTTTTCCTGTTCCTGACATAGACCTGCACCCATACCAAATCCACTTGCATCCACATAGAGTTCGAATTTTGGACTGCCTTCTGTGAAATCCGGAAATGCCAGTTCAACTGACTCCTTCATTAATCCTTTTAAGCTTTCAAAAGCCTGAATCCTTTCTTCTGTCCATTCGATTTTATCCTTCCTTTTTCCTCCTGTTAAAGCACTAAGAGGTGCTGCCACTCCTGAACAGTTTTTAATAAACTTACGCTGGAAGTTTATCATTCCTAGGTAATGCCTGAGTTCTCCTATGTTATTTGGTCTTTACAACTTGTCTACCTGGTCCGAAAATTCTGGAAGCTTCCTTATTCCAGTCCTACTGAGAATATGTCCTAAAAATTTAATTTCCTTTTGAACCCAGCTACACTTGCTGATTTTAATTTTGACGTTGGTTCGGAGAACCGTCGTAGAACCTGTTCAATCAGCAGTAGATGTTCTTTAAAATCCTTTGTATATCAAGAGACGATCATCGCACATATACTACTTACCTATGTCCCGGCTGAATCCTGCAGTAATCCTCTGCATCTCCCTCTGTAAGCGCTGGTCCATTTTTTAACCCAAAACTTAGCCTTTTGAATCTGTACTGCCACGTAACTTGTAGAAAATTGCAGTGAAGTCCTACTATTCCTCTTCTAGTTGCCATTTTGATAGTAAGTTTCACTAAAGTCCAGGCAAAGAATAATATTTCACCATTATTGACAAGAGAAGATTGTTTCGGTAATATTGGCCATTGGGAACCTGTCTGCTTCTGTCATCTTTCATGCACTCTCTATAGTCTAGGTAATAGACGAAAGTGTCTCATCCATCCTTTACTACAGGCTACCACTGGAGAAGCTCCATTCAGGCAGCCACATTGGCTCCACAATATCCGGTAGACAAACTCCTGAACACTGTTTCTCATTTCTTCGTTTGTCCTTGATCCGAAACTCTCGCTCATTTGTAGATGGGGTATAGTCGTGTAGCCGAATCCTAAATATGGTGTCATAGATGCTATGGTTACGTCTGAGTCACTTTTGCTAAATACTCTTTTTGCCTATATAGTACTTCTATTGTTTCTTTGTTCTTGTGTTAATTCTTCCATGAATGTAATTTCCTTTACTAATTTTTCTTTGTCCATTCTTCCTCAATGGTTCCTTGTTTTATACGTGGAGTCCTCTTCTAGTTGTTTAAAGCCTGAGTTATTTCCTTCTAATATGTCAACATTCGAATCAATATTCAAAATTTTCATCTTTTGCTATGGCAACTTGGAACTCTTCCAAATGCCCAATTGTACTCAGTTCCTTGGTGGGCTGTTTGGTCTCCTCCATATTGACCCTATTCAGCGTCTGCCCTCCTTATCTGAAGGATCCATTTAATAAGAAACTTACCAAAGCACAGGAATTAACAACCAACACAAAAAAATACCTAGGTAAAAGTTTACAGTAACGCCCACCACGGAACGGGAGCTCGGATAAAAAATTTTTTTTTCACACGGTAGCCTCTATGATACATAAAGTAGACGTGTTAGGGAAAAAAAAAAAGTAAAGAGAAAAAAAAAAACAATCATATCTCAAAAACTACAATAAGCATCTACAGCGAAAAGAATACATTTGGGAATCCTGGTAAAATTTTAGTAAGAAAATTAATTAAAGCATTACCCCAAGGGTAGACCGCACCGATGGCAGGATCGGGGTCTCTCGGCCCTTCCGGGAACTACGCGAGGTAGGACTATTTCTCCCCTCCGGGGAGGGTCTCCGAACCCCCCGCTCTTGGTATTTTGGTGGCGCGGGGGTTCCTCCGACCCCCCTCCCCTACGGTATGGAAAACGTCCCCCCCTGTGTCCCATCGGCTCGAGCCCCCTACATTTGGTGTTCCTTAGTTCCAAATATTATTTATAAATTTCGCCCCTAGAACAGGTAAAAAAAAAAAAAAAAAAAAAAAAAAAAAAAAAAAAAATAAAAAAAAAAAATATTTCACCCCTAGAACATTTATTTATGTATCATATATGCTACCTGTGAAAATTTTTTTTTGATCGAGCTCCCGTTCCTGTGGGCGTTAAGTAACTTTGTCCAAATACCGTATAATATATATATATATATATATAGCTATATATATTAATAATTAGTTAGATGTGATGGTTGAGTTTTGTTTAGGTATTAATTATAGGTTATATACTAATATGTTATATTATATATAGATTTATATTCTCGGTTGATGTTATATTATATATATATAATATATATTAATTATATATATATAATAATATATTAATATTATATAATTATATAGTATATAGATATAATATGTATAATATATATAAATACAATATAGATATTATACTATATAGTATATATATATATTATATATATTATATAATATAGATAATATATATATAGATATATATATATATATATTATATATAATATATATAATTATTTATATATATATGTATATAAAAATTCCTTTTATTACTCCAAAAACCAGAGTAAGAAAAATATACAAATTTCCTTAAATGTTTCCTTATAAGATTCCTAATAATCCGCGGACTCCTCCTCTTGCTAATAATCGGACGCCTAAAAAATTTCCAAAGAGAAGAAAAATATCTTCTTTCTTCTCTTTCCCTTACAATTTTCGCCAACACGGACAAGAGAAAAAGATCAAGGACACAAAATATATTAAAATAATAAATCTTGTTATAAAACTTCCTCGATATCAAACTAGATGTCCTATTCAAAACAAAAATAAACACACAAAACTTAGTGTTGAACTTAAATAAACTTTTCACAAAAAAAAAACAAAATATCCTTCAAATGATAAGAATAATTTGAATTCCCAAGCGGAAAAAGAGACAAACCATTTACGCTTTATAATTTTAATTATATATAATATATATATAATATATATATATATATATATATATATATATATATATATATATATATATAATATAATAATATATGTATATATTATATATAGATATATATATATAGTATATATATATATATTATATATATACTATATATAATAATATTATATAATATTAATACATAAATATTACTATATATAAATATATAAAAACAACAGGTTGTTATGTAAATATCACATAGAATAGGAGAATTAAATAGATATATATATATAGATATATATATATATATATAATATATACTATACTTAGTATATATATATATTATATATGATTATATAAAGCTATCCGATTCTTGCGGTGACATTCTTGTGATAGTTGTGGCGAACGAAAACACACGAATGGCCATAATGTGAGAGTTATAGATGAACAATATATGAGTTTGTTTTTCATATATATATTGTGTATATATATATATATATAAAATTTCTTTTTTGTCTTTAGTTAAAACAGAACTGACAAAAGAATGTTCTTTCCCTTTATTAATTTCTTTATTGTCCGACTTTTTCTCCTTCTTCGTTCACCACCGGCGATTGGTTCTCTGCAAGTTTGTACGGGCCACCAGTGAAATGAAAAGTATCTGTTGTTATTTCTTTACACCTTCTTTGCGGCAGGTAAAGTTTCGTCCTTTATAGGGACCTTTCCTGTTATGGTGAAATGAGAGACAAAAGGGGTTGAGAGACACAAACGTTTTGCTCTTCTTTATATATAATGAATAAATATGAGTAAATAAGTTTTTCCTTTAAACAATCCTAACTACCTATAACTGGTAAATTTAATCTATTAACACCCTATTACTAACCTAAATCTAAATACAATACATCAATGTCATATATTAATACAATATGTCATGAACAATATAAGTTGGTATTCCTTTATTTGTAAATTTAAAAGGTTTTAAATTTAGCTCAAAACAATACTTCCTTCAAAATATCGTCGTCTGCTGTGACGGTAATTCTTTGGAAGATGCCTTTTACTCCTTTTTGTACTACGTAGTTTTATCCTCTAACCTTGACCTTATTATAGTAGTCAATAGGTTAAATCCTTCTATAAGTCCTAAGTATACGAGTCAACCTGATCCGAAATGACACGTAACCTGTGTGTACTTCCGGTTTTGGTGATATTCCGCAACTCGATTTGGGTCTTGGTGACTAGATTAAGGTCAACCTTGGCCTTTAACTTTGGTCGTAACCTTAGTCGGCAATTAGTTGCAGCCTTGGCCTCAAAATTGATTGTAACCTTCGAACTCGACCTTTTTCAGACTTGACGTCGCCTCCAGATTTGATCACAGATCCAATCCCAAACTTGGTCTCAAGCTCGACCCCAATCTTATTGGGCAAATATGCTTCTTGTTTTCACAAGCTGACAATCACGAATTACTGTAAGAATCTAATGGAACTTAAAAACACTATTCCTGTAAGCTTATATCTTAACACGACTGTTCACCGAACTTTTCAAAGAATCACATGAGTTTCTTTCGCTTGAAATAGTTTCTGCTATCGTAAAAATTAGGAGGTTATTAAATTGATGACACGAGTCATCCGACTCGTGACAAATATATATAATATATATATATACTTATATATAAATATATATATTATAAAATATTATAATATTATAATATATATAATATATATATATATATATATATATATTATATATATATAGGTATATTATATAATATATATATATATAATATAATATATATATAATATATATATATTATAATATATTAATTATATATATATATATATATATAATATATATATATATATATATAATATATTACTATATATATATATATATAATATTATTATATTATATAAACTTTTTTACACGCGATTCATTGCGCTACCTTCAGAACAGTCGAGCGTAAACAGTTGCGTCGCGATAGAAACTTACCTGAAGGGGGGAATATATTCTTTGGGATCTGTGCCTTCCATTAGCACTTGCTATCCTTGGAACCGAGTCCCAAATTAATATTATATATATTAATATATATATTTGTTATTTCATATTGTTGTATTATATATATATATGTATATAGATTTATATATGTATATAATACATTATATATATATATATATATATATATATATAATATATATATAATATATATATATGATATATTTATATATAAATAATAAATATAATATATATATATATATATATATATATTATATATATATATATATATATATATATATTAATAGTATATATATATATATATATATTATATATATATAATATATATATATGTCAAATCAAAATTTTTATCAAAATGGACACCGTCTGTTAGTTGGTTAACCCTAATATATATTAATATATTAATATATATATAATATATATATATATATATATATATATATATAATACTATATAATATAATATATATATATATTTAATATATACAGTATCGTATAGAATTTTACACACCAAAACAAATTTTTAAAAAGGGAAATAATTGATAATTATATTTATAAATATATATATAAATAAATAAATCATAAATATATAATATATATATATATATATATATATAGTATTATATATAATATATAGTATATATAGTTACAGAAGATAAACCACCACCGCTCACGGCAGAGCCCCCAATCTAGGAGGGGTGTACTCAATTTACGTCCGAGCCGGACGAAGCCAAGCCCAAGGAGAATAGCTCACATTCTCCCACCCGACCAGTGCGAACCTGGGACCCTCGCTTTTGTTATTCTTTTTTTGTGAGAAAAATCTCCGTAGTATAAAAATAAATATTAAAAATGCAAAAAAAACAGTATACATATCCATACATATATAAATACATAGATAAATACACAAGCATATACATTTAATTTTATTCTTATCACATATTATTAATATTTATTAAAAACTAAACACTATATTTCAACACAAATTAATAATTCACTATATTTCACTATCAATCACTGTATTTTAATATTGTTATTTTATTACGTATTTCTATGCTACATGATTTAACAACTAATATTAATATGTTCATACACTAATTCACTACTATGCACCACTACTCACTTCTGTATTAAAATTATTATTATCACTTTCACTACTGTCACTATAATTATATGACCAGCATTCACGAACAATTAATGAAAGTGTGGGTTTTAAGTCCCATACTTCCAGAGGAAGAGAATTTAAAAATTTTCTTCAAAGACTCGACGATCCATGGGAAACGTAACTTCACATTCTTTATGTATTATTTTTAAATTTCTTTCCTATGTTTATTTTGTATTCATAATTAGATAGTAATTAAATAGGTCCACATTGCATTGGCTTGAAAAATTGTGCACGTCTCTGATATTACAACTACAAAAAGAATAAATTAATCACTGCATAATTTTCATTATTGTCCATAGCTTCAATGTCAAAATTTCATAATCATTTCCTCGTCCTTTAGTCGACACAGTGTCGAGCGTGTTGAACCAAAAAGCTCTTCTTTCTCTCTTCTCTTTCTCTCGTCTTTCTTCTTACATATTACCTGTTAACATGCTAGACTTTTCTCAACCGCTTCCATCACTTGCAATAAATCATCATCTGACATCCTTCTTCTTTCCAAATTATCTCTCTTCTGGTCCTTCTGTATTTGGCTCCCCTTTAGTTTCATTGCGTCCACACACGACGATGGTCGAATCATATACCCATGAGGGATCGCTAACCCCCCAAACATTGGAATATTGACGTAGATGGCTGACACTCAGATCCCCCTTCAGATATAAGTATCCTCGTTGCCAGACGGAGGTTACATTTCCAGCATGGTTGCTCACTCAGCAACATATCTCAAGATCTTTTTACTATAATAACGAACAATTTTCAACGATGAGTCCCAACAACCCGGAGATCACCCCGGAGATGCATGAAGAGTAAGTGGTAAGGGCACAGCCGAAAAGGCTGTGCCCTTGTGTAACCACTTACACCCCCCTTCGGGGCTACCCCGATTGGTCGCTTCATGCGAATCTCCAGGCAGGTGATCTCCGGTTGGTGCACACTTGGAAATAAACGTTAAAAACTGTCCTCACTCCTTATGTATAGTAAAAATTGACGATTATGTTGCTGAGTGAGCGGACGCATTCGTGAAAGCTTTGGTATAAACATGAAAGAGTAACTCTAGATGGTCAAAAACCATGTAAGCACCCCTCCTAACGACTCGGAAGCTATTTGCGTAATGTTTTTAAAGGTAGTAAGATTCAGTTGTTAGCGTTTTATTAGTGGGATCTGTTGAGTCTGATAGGTTATTTTATGAGTTTGACAGAGAATTTGTTAATGTCCACGTTTATTCACTAGTTCAAAAATGATTTATATTGTTTATACTTGACACTTTGATGAAGGTTGTATCGGTTCATAGTTCAAGATGCGGGTATCTTTGAAAGTTTGGAGATTTTGTTAAGGAGTTTTGTTAGATAATATTGCTTTAGCTGCTGATGATATTGTTGAAAAGCAGGGATAGGTTAGTTTTGCTGGTGTAATGAGGGTAGGTTGAGTAGACTTATTCATCTCTCAAATGTTAATGTCTTAATCGTAGTTCCAAATGTTAGTTCTATTGTAGGTTTCCTCCATTGTAAGTGTTAGATATTTTAGGTTATGTTTAATTTCTGTTAGGTTTTGTTAAATATTACTATGACAATGTGATAATTAACACTGTGGTTTGTTAGAGAAATGACTAGATTTCGTAAGATATTACTGTGTAGCTGCTTTTAATGTCGTTAGAAACGCATCGCTTAGCGTTAAATTTATTTGCTGGAGTAATGTTAGGTTTGGCCGGGAATTTTGGCTAATGACTACGTTTTTTCATAGTTAAAAATAAATTTAATTTGATATACAGACACTTTGAATGAAGGTAGTAACAAATTCATAGTTCAATATGCTGGTATCTTGAAACTGACATTTTGTTAAGGAATTTGTTTCTGGTAATACTTGCTTTTAGCTGCTATGGATATGTGTTGGAAAAGTGGGTAGATGAGTTTTGTGTTCACTGTTGACCTACTTACCTTGATTAAGTAGGTGAAACGTGAATGTTAGCAGCTCTTTCTTATTCATACATGAGGTATGTTAGCGTTTGTCGTGTACATTAAATTCTAGTTCGGGTTATGAATCATTTTAGCTTTTATGATGTGAAGAACTTGCCTTACGTTAGCATATATGGGCGTCGTTGAGTCAGAGTTATGATATATATGACAAACATTATGAGGAGCCCATTTCTAGTGTTTAAATTTTATAAAGTTTAAAATATAACATGAATAGGTAGCGTGTGCGAGAGTGTAGCATTAACGTTGTAAGTATGATTTTGTGCAATGTTCGGGCGTCTATCGGTGCCTAACAAGTATGTTAGGTTTGTCATTTAGATGTGCTCACACACTGTCATTAACTATGTTAGCGTACTCAATGACAAAACTTGTTAGCGTCTACTATATTCTTGGTCCAGTAGATAAAGAAAATTTTTCTATTTTATTATTGTATCCTAAAATATTACTCGAAATATGACTTGAATCAATAAGCCAAGACATGGATCAATAGATCGAAAGATCACGAAGAAATTGGAAGAGGCGGAGAAATATGGTAGGGGCTGTGTAATTTTGTTTACAAAGTAATGCAATTACTGAATATCAGATCTTTACTGCTTTAGGTTCAGTTAAGCTATATGACACTTGTACTATAAATATTATTCAAAAGAACTTTGTTTATGTTCAGTTCGAATAAAAATTTTGTGTATGCTCCAATAATTGTTTAGGCTGATTATGACAGAGTTAGGTTATTGATAAATTTTTGTTTTAAAATATTACTAGTTATTAAAAAACTTGTTAAGATAGCATATATCGCTGGTCAGTATGATAATAGACAAGGTTAGGTTGAAGTATAAATTGATAAATTATTTTTATATATATCTAGTAATTTATTTTAAAAATTAACATTAATGTTAAAATAGCTGTTAAGCCTATGCTTTGAAAAAAGTGTGAATTAGGTTACGTTTATGCTATACTATGTTAAGTTACTTTGACTTTCCTCAGTGTGATACTCTTGTTAATATAGCTGTTTATTCATGCGTAAGGTACGTTAGGTTTTTTGTCGTTGTACATTATATCTTAGTTCAGGTTATGATATGTTAACGTTATTAAATGTGATTGAAAACTTTGTACGTTAGCTATTGGTTCGTTTGCATTAGTGATAAAAGAATTTATTTTTTCTGTTTGTGTTTATCAAAAAATGATACTCAAAATGTGACTTGAATCAATAGATCAATATTTCTTGGAAGGGTGGGTTAGGGGGAAGAGGAGGGGCTAGTGGTTTAATTTGCTGAATTTACTGCTTTAAAACAGTAAACTTACAACTTACTATGAGAACTTATTCAAGAACTATTTTTATGTTATGATTTGGAATAAAAAACATTGTTAGATGGTTTGCTAGTATTTAGGGATTCTTGACTTGATGAAATATCACGGTCACATGTTATGATATAAGTTGGTTTCATTAATACTTACTATGTCCAATGTAAAAATAAGCGACAAAGATACTGTTAGAAATATGCTAGAAAAAGTGTGAATAGGTTACGTTTTGTATGCTATGTTAGTCACGTTACTGTTGCTAAGTATGGAACGTTTTTAATGTTAAGGCGTAAGATAATTAATTTCTTAGCGTGAACATGTATATATCTTAAAATAGCGATGAGAGAGTGAATAATAAGTGATAGGGAGCTTTGTCGAGTGCTTGCAGTCATATGGGCAAGTCTAGAATATGGTACATACATAGTATCAGATCTGAATATTTTATTTTATTATCTTCTAAGATTCCAATAGGAATGCTATTATAGAGTGCACTCACTGTCTCTACAGACAGAAAGAATTACAATGTCCGCAATTTAACCAGATTATATAATTTATAATGAGCTTGCGTATTTAAAACTTCTAGTCACAGTTGACTGGTTACACAAAGACTATACTAAGCACGAGAATGGATACAGTTCAGATATGATACAATTTAATATTTTTTAATGAGAGATCCAATTTCAAACTTAAAATATAAATAGAAATTAATATGTAATATATAGCAATCACTAGGACTGAATGCAATTTGCCTATTAGTACCAAAATATAATATAACTTACCTCATATACCCCACAGTACATGCATAGGAATGAGGAGCAGATTTCAGGAATTGATCTTGTATTTCATTCAAGAAAATTAAAAAGGTTCATGGGGGAAGATTTAACAAAACTACAAGACGTTGAGACAGATATACCAAACAATAAACACAATTCATACGCCAATTAATAATTTACAGAATATATTAAAATATCCCATCTAATACCCATGGCGTGAGGAGGCCATAGACAAATAATACACACTCGTAACCCTCTCAACAGGTTCTCAACATTTTTTTTCCACTACCCAAAATCAAAAAGAACTCTATCAGCTTCTCCGAACCAATGGAATCTGTTTTGATATATATGAAATGCTACTGTAATAATGTTCTAAAAAAATAAATGCGGTTATATTTAACTATTTTAGGTTATAGGTTTAAGGTTAGGTTTGTTAGCGTAATCATTTGAAGATAGCGACAAGAGTAGTTAGATAAAAAACAACGCATTTATAATTCTATATTATTATTTATATACGACTGTATTGTTTTGAAAACGATTTAAAAATTATTAAAATATTTTTTTTTATTTTTTAAAAACTCTTAAAGTGACTTTGTTTTTTTCTATTAGAAACCAAACGACACCATTTGTGTTAGATATAAGTAGACAGATACAACACCATAACCCTCGAGTTAATATATGTGATTAAATACTAAATGATATAAAAACAAAAAAGTAAAGGGAATATAAATAGAATAATAAATAAGTGTGTTATAACAAAGAGATCTAAAGTTAAAAAATATGAAATATAGAACAAAAATCAAGTATAGAAAATCATAATAATATAAAGAATAGAATACAAAATAGTAATCAATCAAAATAGTAAATTAGATAAGGAATAAATAATATAGGAGCGTATAGGGTACTACGGGTTGTTTTAGTGAGTATAATATTACTGTATATTTATCTGCTTACTAATATAGGATGTAAATATGATATTATAAAAGTTGAATATATAGTTCATAAAATGTAAACATTTATTTATGGGGAGGTGATGGTATTTTGGATAAAAATCCTACATAGGCCTGAACGTACTCGAGTTGTAAAAATTATAAACCATTAGATTGAAATATATTATATAAAAGGGATAAAGTTCCACCACTGTTATTTTATCATTATATAATGTAAAAAAATTGATTTATAAATAATAATAGCTCAGTTAATATGTATATTATTATTTATATCTATAAACTATTATTATTAAATATAAATATAAATATAGATATAATAATATATATAAGAGTATAATTATCTTAATATATATTGTGTGTATATTTATATATGATAATATTATAATACAATAATAAAGAGTATAAATAATTTATATGTGAACATTATTGTAATACTAAATTAGATATTTCAAATAGTCCTAATTTATATTACACTCCAGCCTATTAATGATGCCTAATAAGCTATAATCATGTCATGCTTGCTATTATATATTGCTTTATTAGGACTTGATTATGTTATGATGATTATAATAGAGTATTATTTTTATAATTATCAATTATTATATTATATTATATTATAATTGCAATTTTGTATTATTATAACTGGACTAGGAAATTGGTTATCTATTTGAACATTCTGATTTATTTTATATTACATCTGGTATTATTATGATTTATTATTGATATTATTAAGTATCTAATTATTTTTTCCTAATTTTATCACCGTGCGATTTTTAGCCCCCATATTTTTGAGGATTAATTAATATAATTTTATTAATTTTATTTATATTTAATTAGTATTAATTTAATTATATATTTATTAGTATATTATTTATGATATTTGTAATTAATTATTGGTCTAATCCATTATATCACAAAAAGTATGTTAAGTTCATTGTTAATAAATATAAGCACTCAAAAAATTATAGAATGATATTTAAATAAAAAATATTATTGAATAATATATTAGATATTACATAAAATTGATAAAATTTTACTCAATGCAACACTATATTACTGGATCAATTAGTTTTGATGAGCATCTAGCGGTTATAAAAAAAATTAAATCTAATACGTATTTTAATATTTTACATAAGCAATTCTAAACATTTCTGAGTAGAATGACCTAGTCTTAGACATTCCAAAATAGTTATTATTATATTCGTATAGTCAATTATTTAATTGAAAGTCGAAAATATCCTCCTTTGTCGAGTATTTATTATCATTAATATTAACAATATCATTGTTCTATAATGAGGGAGGTTTTAGTAGAAATGTTATTTATTATGTAGATCCTTATTAGTCGTTATTAAGTGTTTCATTTCATACACATAGTGTGTATGAATTGAATTAGTTATAGCTATTATAATTTAATATCTCTATATTATTTATATTATTATTATTATTATGATTATATTATTATATTTATGTCTATATTTAGTGTTATAAAGTACGTTTATTATATTATTTATTACAAGTTAATTAATTGTCTCAAATGGAGAAAAGGTATTATTAGTTTCTACCAGCTACATAATCAATAATATCTTAACCTTTTTAAAGAATAATTGACGGGACTATTATTATTATTATATATTATTATGATTAAAATACAAGTTATTTATATTTAAAATATCTAATTGAATTAAATAAAAAATATTAAAATAGTAGTTTTATTTATTATATATGTGATTTATCATTATTATTATTTGAGTGAGATAAGAAATAATATTACTTTAGAATTATCATAGTAAGTTGTAGTAGTGACAGTAGTTATAGTATTAGTAGGAGAGGTAGTAGTTGTTTTTGTTGTGGTAGTTCTAGTAGTAATTGTGGTAGTGGTCGGAATGCAAGTAATAGCAACAGTAATATTACTAATAGTAGTTCTAGTATTAAAACATGTTACGTATTTCTTACTACTAAGGAAAATTAATAATAATAATAATAATAATAATAATAATAATAATAATAATAATAATAATAATAATAATAATAATAATAATAATAATAATAATAATAATAAATTTTGTGCGTTATTATTATTATTATTATTATTATTATTATTATTATTATTATTATTATTATTATTATTATTATTATTATTATTATTATTATTTGGTTGTAATAGTATTACCTGAAATCCTTGGTCCGGTTGACGTTGCGAGGGGGCGGAAGGGTCCTGAATGGTAAGAGGCTCTATGTTCATATTTACCAATTGCGATACATTTTAGGCACTTTTGTGCCCAACATATCCCACTTTCCCCTCCTGCCAGCGGCGAGGAGAAGGACGCCGCGGGAGGAGGGGATAACAGATAAAAATATAGGACCCAGAACAGTAAATATTTAAAGTATAACCCAACTCGAGTTTCGGGATGTATTGCACTAGACCATAAAATTCCTTGGGAGAAAATGGTCGCCTATGGGTAGAGTGCTTTAGGCATGATCGATTCTTATATTTTGGGGATTTTGTGACTTTTAATTATACTGTCGATATTTTTACTAAATGGAGTGATAATTAATTTGGTATATTTAATGTGTAATATTATATAAAAATTTAAAAGCTTTACTTATTATAAGATACTACGTAACCGGCTTTTGTTAAAAAGGTGTGACTAAGGTTTAAACGAAACAGGTGGTAATAAGAAACAGGTGGATTTTAAAAAAGGTAATTTGCAATAGAAGAAAATCATAAACCACTGGAGGAGTAACTAAAATTTTTATACAAATATCGAATAGCTAGTCACTGTTAACACTAGTAATGCCATTGTTTTAGGTCAATTAACGAATCAAATCATTGTATAAAGTAAAAAATAAAATATCGTATAACACACAAAAACCGAAGTGCGGCGACATGAAACAAGATCAATTGATAAAGTAAAAAATAAAATATCGTATAACACACAAAAACCGAAGTGCGGCGACATGAAACAAGATTTGAACTAAACATGGCTTCTTTTTAGATGTTTGCTATTGATTGGAGGGCAGGTATATTCACTGGCCGAAATCAACTGTTAGATATGTGAGCGATATAGTATTTTTATAATAAAACAGCTGTACGCGCGCGCGCATGTTTTCCGTTTTCTTTACTGGGTGTCTTCTCTACTCTCTCTCTGTGTGGCTTAAAAACGCACTAATTTTTCTACGTTATACAACTATCTCGTCTCTCTCTCAACATGCGTCACTCTCACTCTCTCATAACATTTCTTCTCAGTAAATAACAATACTGTTTTAAGTCCAACATCATATACTACTGAACCACTATACTCAATCTTCCTATACACTCATATATCTCTCTACATTTCAAAACTCTTGCATATAAAACACAGAGAACTCTTAAATAATCATTAAATTATGAGACAAAAAGACTTTTCACAACAACAAAAAGAATGTGAAATAGGTATTAGAAAGAGAGCGTGACTTATATCAGAAATAAATAAATATAGTAATTGGATTATACATTAAAAAAGCAATATCTTTAATTCTCTTTCTGTGTTTCTGTTTTATAATTTATATATGCTAAATAAATAACTCAAAGATAAGATATGTAATTGAAAATAGAAATATATTATCATTTTTCGCTTTTATTTATTGACATTTCTTGTCACGAGAGTGTATCTTTTATTTTACTCATGTACTTCTTACAATTATTTTTAATCACGTGTGACCTCGCTTTATATACTCTTTAAAGGCATGCTCTCCAATTTATATAGACTATCGTATTGTATCATCCCAAACTACCCCAATAATTCTTATGTATACACGTCTTAAGCCTAAGCAATACTAACCCAACTCTAACTCTCAAATTGTGATAATAACCAATTATGTGATCGTATACACGATATCTTAATCGAGATAGTTAAAGACAGACATGGTTTCTAATCCTATTTTATTACTTAAAAAAATATATAAGAAAAGATTGAATTTATTTTTATTTTGATGATTTTGATGATGATGATAATGGATGGGCTCGTATTGTTATACATTATATACATCATATTTTATTGGTAAATGATAATGTTAATCCTATTCTTTGTCTTTTGAAGATGGGAGGATGTGCGCTCATCGACAAAAAGTCCCAAAAATGGTATGAGAATTATCATAAAGGATGGCCCCATCCGCTTATATCTGAAGGCACATAGTTGAGAGCGCTTTATAGCCAGGCAATCGAGCAATTTTACATCTTGGCGAATGGTCTTACCTTACGCGAATTGGGATGCTAGCATTTTTTATATATATCAGAAGTCGAATAGATGTACCACACATTACTATTTGTTTGTTCTCTCTAATTTCGTTTCAAGTGTTATCTAATCATACTTACCAGCAAAATAAAATATAATATATATAGGGTATTAATTGAGAGATACTTCATATGTACTACCCATATCAATCTGTTATTATAGGCAACAGCATGAATCATCTTTACTCTCTATCCTTGCCTTAAAATTTCCTATTGACATATAACTGACGATAAATATACTAATTATATTATAAGAAGTAGGTATATATATTATACTCAAAAATTTCATTCTATTTCTAACGTAATATTATTTATTTACTCTACTGTGTAGTTATAGTGTGAGGACGGGGATCTTATCGCTCTCCCGCCCCCCCTGCACTGTATCCTGTACACCTCTCCTAGATAAGCTGTTTGTACACAGCTAGTAACTCGGACATGTATATCATATCACTCAAAAAAACGCGACCTTCTGCTCACTCTCTCTCTAAAAGTGTGTATGTTAGGATTTTATACATTTTCACATGATGAAGTGTAAGGTAGTAAAGTATTTCCGGTGGACGTACTTACTCTGACGGTTTCGTCCTTGTCTGGCACCATTGATTCATCAATTGACAGCCTTGACTTAGGGATCGCGCCACTGAACCTAGGCTGAACCTCCCCAGGTACAGGTAGCGCTTGCATTGTTGAGGGTGAAGCAGCATGGCAGTAGACTTCAAGTGTACCACAAAGAAGGGAAGTCGCGCATTAGGCTTCGTACATCCTTTACAAGAGTCCGTACGGAGAGAAATTGTGGGTTACTCGACTTATATGTAGTAATGTATAAGGGTATTGTAGCTTCTCTTTCACAGTTTCAATAATTTATTCCATCTACTTGTACATACTCGGCCGTCAAATTTATCTGAGTTTGAGAGTATATGTAATTATGAGTTGGCATTGTGTCCAGATCATACCTCTCTCCCTCACCTCGATTGACTCCGGTTGTGATGCATGTGTGACTACCTATCGATTTACTTAATGTTAAAACATTAAACAGTTTTAAGAAAGTAATCATTCCTTATTACTCATTCTCAACTCCTTACGGCAAGGTTACTCTGTAAACCCCATTAAACAGTGCGATCAAGAGTCGATTTACAAAGGAAATTAGGTGACCCCGATTAGTAAACCTTGAACTCCCAACCTAACTGATTTGAAGAGTGGTCAAACAGTGAATTAATTCAAACAGTGCCTAATTAGGACAGTGAAGTGAAAAAAATGCTTCAAAACACAAACAACACACAAAACATACAAAAAAAATTAAAAGCAGTTTCGCAATTCCCCGAAAAAGCAGTGAAATAAGAAACCCTATCACAATAGGCTTAAAAAACTTTCCCTAAAAAAAAAAAAAAAAAAAAAAAAAAAAAAAAAAAAAAAAAAAAAAAAAAAACCGTAAGAATTGGCGGAGTTCTAAAAAAAAATTCCCAGAGTTCAAACGGAAAAGAGGAACAACATAGCTATTGTGACTCCGGTCTCAATCATCAAGACCCATCACACTCCCCCAGAGAGTCCCCGACCGAAGGAGTAAAGAAGAAGGGACGCATTACAATATGAGAACAGAATCGGAAAGCGAATCCAAGAAGAGTATGAAAGCAAGCAAACCTGGGTAACCAAGTATAAAGAGCATCTCGTATCCGCGCCACAATCTTACCTCTGTTGTATAGTGTGAGAACAAGTGGACTAGAACCATGAAGAATCTCCCGCTCTCTCACACAAAGCCATTCCCCCCCTGTCGAACGAAGATTTTGAACGTCCCCATAGACTGGATTCGGCAGACGACAATGATCTTTAATCTTAATGAAATCATCGATCAAAGGGAGAGTGTTGTGGAGTAATAGCGGGCTGTGCTCTGTTCTCTCAAAGGATTACCAAGTCGAGAATAGGTATACCAAATTCGTTGTGGGAAATCCATACCACTTGAAGGCGAATCGTGGATTTGTGGAACTTCAGACGGCTGTCATATTATACTGAAAGCTCAAGTAAAGTAATAGAAAAAACTCTTATGCACCGATACTCGCTAAATGTAACACGAGAAGCTTATATAGAGCAAGATAGTCTTTACTCACAATCTCTAGTGATCTCTTATTGTATAGAGTTTATGAGGGTGATTAGTATTTTCTCACTCCATTTTTTTCCATTAATTATTTATTATTTATATTTTTTTTGCTTATGTTATAATTAATATAATATAATTTAATGTCTTCTCGGATTCTCGTTCTCCACCGTTCCACGGAGTTCGACCAATAACGGACATTCGTATACGCCCAAGAACCTTTTACTCTCTCGAGAAAGCTCGTCTATACCATCCTTATCGTGCTAAGCACCTACAGATCTCCCTATCGATGGACATTAGAGAAGTATTCCAGGAGGATTTGAGGAATTAATGGTATATCGACTGGACCTCTCGGATCCGACCTAATACTAACAAATTTTTATTCTCCCAAACAACACTCAGTGAGCTCGTCCAATCCCCCGCGTAGGAGTATTGAGGGAGAATATATAACGATATAAATTGAGCAACCTAGTGAACTGCAGTACGACCAGCAGTATAAGAGAAGTCACAAAGCCACCGGCCGAGGGCTTCAAGCACTATATGTGAGAGAGGGAAATAAAGTTCAGTTCTGATAATTCATCTCATGTAAAAAGGTCACTAGCTGAATAGAAATGAGATCACTCGCAAGGAGCGTGATGATGGAGCTCTATGACGAATACATATATATATATATATATTATATATATATATATATATGTGTCAGAATGCGAAGAATTCCCCCACCTCCAATAATGTAATCATAAAAATTTCAAGAGATATGGAAATTTCAAACCGTACTATAATTCAGCAACTATATATATAACAAACGTGCTGTCTATGCACCTAAGTATACAGAATGATCTTTAGGTTTCATAAGATAAATTCTTATAGCAACCGTTCATTTATATATGTGTATAGGGTCTCGAATATTTCTCTCTCTCAGTATATACACCTATGTATATCGCAACCCCCGGCATAATCTTCTCACCTACTCCCCTGTACAGCGGACTCCAACATTTACGAACCAGGGAAATAAATGGAGAGGTTGGGCCTGTGAGACGGATCTCCAGCCATAGTAATGGAGTAAAATTAAGAGTGGGGTAATGAACGACTTCTTAAGTAAGATAATATTTTTGTGATTGTTTGCTCTACTTGCCATATTCATTATGTTAATTGAATAAAGTGATCTAAATCATCTTCTTTGAACTGACACGTTCTAAGCGTTGAAGATCAATTATTATTAATAATGATAATCAAAATAATGGTATCAATGTAGTCTATTAAATATTTATAAATTAAATAGATAAAATAATGTATATATGATTAATTACTATGATCGTCACAATTATCATATAGACAATAACATGACTCGTTAATTGCCTAAGTATTGATATAGCAGTTAATGTTTATGATAAAGTTTGTACGAGATTGATCATTTAATAGTTTTATTATAATCATAACGGGTATTATATAGCTTAATCTTAATGGCCAGAATAGTAATAGGTGTTTTAGTAATAAATTGTATTATATATTATAATCGTTATGAGTGGGACTATATAGAGATAGTAATTCTGTACTATATATTTACTAGATTTAAATATGGCGGTCTCCACACTCTCTCTAGATTTGGTACGAAAATATTATCGCTTAAAAGTTTGCGCAAGAGGGTGAGTTCTTATTTCACATGCGCACTTGGGAATATAAAAATATTATCTTGCAATGCGCATTCGGGAGACACAGCGAAGGTCGGGTACATAAACAATTGCATTCTGAAATCAGTATAAAGGTGAATCATTGTAAAACGGTGAAACGATGCACGTTCATAATGGCTGACGCAGGGGATTCTTCTAGTGGAGCAACCTCTCCTCCACACGAGTCACCATCAAGAGGTCACTTGTGGCCGAGGAAAATTTAAGCGACTTCTGGAATCTGGATTTGACAATAGGATCATCTTCGACTTATATCATCTGAAACTCAATGCATGATGAGATTAATAACGATAATGACAATAATAATAGTCACTTCGAGTGATTCCGTAGAATTGAAATGTAGCCATAATGATAGGCGATGACGGTGGTTGTGCAAATATCGTTTCTAAATATATTCATTGAGAGACTCTCGAAATACGGGACCTTGAGTAGAATCGATTGTGCGCTGTCATCCCCAAACCGATCAGAAGTTCGACCCTCATTACCTCCCTCACTCCTCACTCGGAGAGAGGCGTGAGAACAAGATGTAGGCGACTTCAACTGGGGACTCCATATACTGTGATAACTATGTATTTAAAGTACGATAATGAATGGCAATTAATGGAAAGATGCTAAATTGAAGGTCTCTGAAAATGAATTGTATTAGCTTTAGGGATGAAGTAGCGGGTTAGTTCTTCCTATGTCAAGAAAAATTCCGGAAGATGTATTTAAAGTAGATATAATGCATTATACTTATCTGGTAATTACTGTGTGAGTTGTCAAAGTTTGTCTTATGAGCCACACTTGACATAACTCACACACTCCTTATATGCCAACTTAACCGTAAAGATGTATATTGTGAGAGTTTACTCCAGACATTTTATATAATGTCTATTTATAACTTTTAATAATATTTTTAAATTAAAAATTAACAGAATTTTATTCCCAAAACATTATGTCATTAACTACCATATAGCATTAACGCGATTATCGTTAATATCAGGACAAAGAATTTTACTTAGTTACAATCGGTATGTGTCGCCCTATGCGAGGTTGGTTAGCCTCACATTAGATACAGCGGTGGATTGGGTGTAGTTATTTCGCGGACTGCTCAGCACACGCCTATTACAGTTGGAATGGCTTCGCATAATAGAATCATATTCGGAATTACAAATAAAGCGAGTGGTATTAATATTGGAATTCGATTATTTGGACTATTAATATTTCCTAAAAAATTGGACACAATGTGTGCCGTACGGCCACGCAGTCGCCTATATTAAATGGTTGAGATATCTCAAGTGGGATCTTAAATCTATCGGAGAGCATGCCTTTTCTCAAAAAACACGGGTTCGTTATTGACTTTAGATGCCATTATTTTATTAGATCCTAGCACGACGAGTATTTTCGCTTAGTAGAGTTACGCATGGGTCCTCTCTCATTTTTAGTAATTCTGCGAAGCGCATGTACGAATGTGGCGTAACTTAGTATTTCCCTAATTATAAGCCGCTGATGTTTTGCTCTTTATAAATCGATCCTATGGTATATACGCTTTGCGAATACGATTGGGTTTAATAATTTAATTAGGAAGTATCAGGTCTTGTTCTTGAATCCCTATGAAGCACCTAATTTAGATTTAAAGAATGATCAACTCAAAAGAGCTCAAAAGATGGCGCTTTATCTGTACAAAGTACAGGAAGAAGGGAGGCGTGGCTTATTTTAACAGCTGTGAGGACGATTTTACTGCTCCTCACAGGATAACCTCTCCGACCGCATCAACTAAATTGACATGATTTACAGTTTTATGTATCGGCGAGGGTCCCAGAGAGGGGACTCACAAACCTAGCAGTAAGGACTTACAACCACACACACACACACACACTGACCACTACCAACTAGGGCAGGCACCACGAGCGAGTCTAAAACAAGACATACATTGCAACCAACGTCGACCAACTCCAACGAGAGAGCACAGCACACGACGGCACAGCAAGCACGAGACAAGAGACAACCACTGTACCTCACTTATGATATGACAATAGATAATTATATCAGTGCGAGATGTTATCGGATCGGCAAAACCACTCAACCCTATAGATACCAGTCAGACAGTGATACGAGCCGGACCTCCCTAGTACTCACATATACTATGAGGCTCACAAAAATAGAAGTTAAGCTCCAGCATTTTACTTTTACTCTATGCAGAAAACAACTCGGGAAGCAGGAAAATCAACATAACATTATTCGGAAGCGTGGAGCACAGTACGCATTTGCCGCGGCTGTGGTAGAAGTCCAATATATTGTGCATCCGTAGTTATTTTTCCCAACAAGTTCTGCCCACTATATCCTCAGTTTTAGATGAGTTAGGGGTTCGCCTTAGTACGAGTTCTGAATTTAGGGTATTTGACCATGCGATACAACCTCTTTGACTAGATCTTTACTCCATAGCTATAGAGTAGAAGATATTTTATTTGCAGTTTCGCAACATCTCAGCAGCTTTGCTTATGACACTCGGCTACGTACAAATCTCTTTGGGATCGATACGCTACCTACTTTATTAAGCGGGCCGCATTCAATGCTTAGCGAGTAGAACAAAGAAACTATTTGCTACTATTACCTTTGTACTGCGGTTGTTTCTTAGCTTTTGGATGCTTCAACTTACTCTCTTAGTTGGTTCACTATACTTTAGCTTGAATAAGTTTCAGCGATTTCATTAGCGTGCATCAAACTCGTCTGGGTGGACCTCTTCCATGCGCATACTATGATGCCTACTAGATCAACTTCTCGTATTGGGCGACTCTGTGCGGAATTTAATAGATATGTTTTATTGTTTGGGCCATAAGAGTATATAGAAGATGTTTTGCCATAGTGCGTTGTCATGTAAGGCAACATGGCGTTCAATACATTTTGATCGAGTACGGTAGTTGCCGCGTAAATCTCATTTAGACGTAGAAGGTGTGAGAGTGTCTAAGGAGAGTGATTGGTATCCTATAAAGTTTTCACTACGAACCAAAAAAATGTGTACTAGCAGTACGAGGAGAAAGAGAAACATGAGATTTTCTAGTTTCGAATTATTTAGCCGGGAGGGAGGGGAGGCAATCACCACGATGATGCCAGATAATTGCCAATGAGTCCAGTGAGTGCACCTAGTAAGGGTAGAAAGATCGACTGCAGTGTTGAATGTTGCGAAGCCAAAAAATAAGTCAAACACCACTCACTGTAGAGGTAAACTTGACGATTTGCGTCACTCGGTCATAGTGTTTGACACATTCTGCCGAACCTGCAAAGCATAGCTCGCGAGCAGGTATAGTGCCACCTCTCTATTTATTCGTAAGCCTTTTGCTCATGGCTATAACCTGTTGTGATAAGTGGAAAAATCACGCCTCCTCCAATAATTAAATGAGTGTACACCCTTAGGTCCTTGGGTGAGTAGAGTGTAAGAAGGGCCGGAATGCGATTGGCGAGCATTTCAGTACAGCGTGAATGAGTCAGTGCTTATATGGTGTTGGCTAGGAAAAGGTGCCACCTCTATCCATACTATTGAGTTATACGCTTCTTCTACCATTTGTTTTTGATAGCAAAACCTTTGCACGGTGTGCTCTAAAATAAATAACATGCACGCAAGATAGTATAGCGAAGCCTACCACCTATATGATTAGCTAGCGGGCACTTATAGAGGGAGATGCGAGTATGATGTACTCAATATCTAGAGACGGATTGATCTTTCTGAGCATCTTGTCTTTCCCTTTCTGTGAGCCCACTTATCTTCACCTAGGAGCGGACACACACGTGGCTATTATACGTCCATACTCACAGCATGGAATCTCAAAGCGAGCTCTCATGTGCAAGTCACTCTCGAAATAACACTGAGCCTACATAAAGTAATTTAAATGGGTCAAAATGCTGATATAATCTCGCAAATAATGGTAGATGGTATTTTACATACAGTTGTGCACCTAGGATGCTTACCGTTGAGCGCAGTGAGGCCCCGCCCTGCAATCCACGGATCGTCATCACGCAAACAAAGCGCAGACACCGGTCGCACCATAAAGGCATTGACCGATAGAGTGAGTCGGCACCCTCAGATACGCTGATATTACACGCCTCTCGCGACAGAGTAGTGTCACACCTTGGCGAGGGCTCCACAAATTTATTTCGCCTCTCACGATAGAGCCGCCCGTACACAAGCCCGAACAAGATGTGCGCGGCATATTATATTTCACGTTGCGTCCATAACGCGAAGACCGAGTGGGCGATACGGCCGAGTCAGGACGTCAGGCATGGGGTATATACCTTTTTCTATAGCGAGATCATTCGCAATGCTTTATTTATGCACTATCTTAGTCATTTTATAGTTAAAGAATTGGTTTTTGTTAGCCGATGCTCTGACACTCAGTATAAAGACATATTGCCATATAGTGTGACAAAGCGAGCGCGTTAAAGTTACCAATTGGAGTAAGATGCTTTGTGGCCAGAGAATGTGAGAAAACAATTGCTAAATACGAATGTGCCTCAATTAGAGTGCCTGGACAAGACAATAGGGAATCACCTAAAGCTTTGTTATCATTGCAATTCTGTACCTAGCTGTTATTTGACTTAATAGCGAGCAAGCAAAACTTTATAGTCTTTAGGTTAACATTATAGGTTTTTCTATTGATATATTTTTAATATATTATTTAGTATTATAGACACTTTTTAAGTTTAGTTAATTAAAGTGTAATGTAGAAGAAAAATCAACTAGAGTGTCTGTTAGTAATTATAGATAATAATATTATAATTTTAAATAACGTTAAATTGATTTATTAGTAGTGAATAATCTTTTATTCATTCCATAACTATAACTCAATAACTTAATAACTATAACTCCCTATAACTATAACTCAATAACTTAATAACTTAATAGCTCATACTGCTAGGAATCTTAGAGTCATATGAGAGAGAGATAATAATAAAAATATAATAATAATAATATAATAAATAATAATAATAAAATAATAAGTGATATAAATAACATATTAGTAAAGGTGAATAATAATAAATTAAATGCGAGGATTAGTTTTACTGCATATTAACTGTGCAATGTTAATCATCATATTTTATGATAATGAATTAAATAATAATGAGATACTATTGATAAAAACATAATTATATAATGAGGTATTATAATAAATACTATATATAAATATATTATACTTTAGTCAAGTTCAATGTTAAACTTAAAAATTAATTTTATTGAAAGAGATATATTAAACATAATATGACGGGATTTATTGTTTTAGAAGTATATCAAGTCTAGTTTTAAGTCGAATATGTATTATTATTGGTAAGTAATTTAGTAACAGTTTTAGTAGTTAATAGCGTCATAAGAAAAATAATTTGAATAATAATTATAAATTTTATTTTTGTAAATTTTAAATTTGAAATATTATTATTAAATGTTAGTATTATTCTGGTTTTTGTTATTATATGTTCATTGGTTAGACTTAAGGTAATTGTATTCCAATTTTTAAGGTCTTATGTATTGTTTCTATTAATTTCATTATATACTTTACTAGAGTGAGTTAAAAAAGTATTATTATTGAGAGAAATTATTATTATTATAATATATGAATGCATCATATTATAATATGATAAATTTTCTAAGTGTGAATTGGTATTATTCGTAGATTTCAGAAGAGATATACTCTATTATTATTATTTATATTGTTACTATTATATATAGGAAATTATATTTGCTTATCAAAATTAATTGGGGAATTCTCTAAATATTAAATAAAGTGGCTGAAAACTAGTGGATTGAAGGCCTATATTTAAATGTGTTTCTAAATTATCTTCAAAAAAAATCAAGATTTTCATTAGCAAAATTAAACTCAAAAAAATATGTTAAGAATGTCGCTAAAATTAGTTTAATGAAAATTTTGTTTAAAACGAACAAAAATTGTTGAAAATTGATTTTTTTTATTTAATTTTCATTCTCGTGTTTTTTCAAAAGATTTCGTTCATCCAATAGGAAGATTTAATTATTTTCTTTTGTTTTAATTTTTGTTTCAGGCAAAATTTCTTTTCCAATTTAGCTAAAATAAATATTATTCTTTGTCTCAAAAATATAAAAGAAAACGCTATCTTTAGGAGCATCATTTACGAAATTGTTAACGCTTTCATTTGGAAAAACGCACGGGAGAAAGATACTAATAAAGAAAAAAAAGAAAAAAAAAGAATAAAAATGATAATATTAATCGTGATTTTGTCGCTACATCAAGCTGTCCACTAATAAAGAAAAAAGAATAAAAAAGGAAAAAAAAAAAAATGATAATATTAATTGTGATTTTGTCGCTACATCAAGCTGTCCAATTAAGGAATTTGTTGTAAATTTTTCTAGCACAATTTTCAAAGTTAAAACCGAATTCTTCCCTAAATTATAAATTAAAATATATTAAAATCAAGAATTAGCTCAAATTATTTCATTTATTTAAGTAGCAAAATAAAATTAATCTGATACTCTCATTAATATAAAACTTATATTGCCTTTAATCACAGTTATTTAAATTATTTTCGATTACTAATTTTATTAAAGGAAAATTCTTTCAGATGTATGAATTTATTAAATCAAATATTTAGTACAATAATAATAATAATTATAATAATAATAATAATAATAATAATAATAATAATAATAATAAATAATAATAATAAAATAATAAAATGAATAATAATTAAAAATTGTAATAATAAAATAACGAACTCATTTAAGAACATAATGCATTGAATAACAAATAACTTTAATAATAATAAAATTTAATAATAATAATTAATATAATAATTTAATTAATAATAATTAATAATAAATATAATAATAATAATAATAATATAATAATCAAATAATAATACCATAATAATTATAATGCGATCGGGTCAATAGGGCTGCGAATATTAGCCGGCTCCCAGTCTCAAGTTTTAAGCCAATTTTCTCTTTAAAACCCTATAAACGAACAAAATGAAAAACAACAAGCAGTTGTGTTTAAAACTTCAACTTTTTTCAGCTTAGTTAGTTAGTTAGTAGTTAGTTAGTAGTAGTAGTAGTAGTAGTTATAGTAGTTAGTATAGTAGTTAATAGTTTATTAGTCTAGGTTACGGTAGTTTAGTTTAAGTTAGTAGTTAGTAGTAGACCATTAGTTAGTTAGTTTAAGTTAGTTAGGTTAGTTAAGTTAGTTCAGTTGATTTGAGATAGCTGGGATTTGAATATATGGTTAGGTTAGTTAGTTAGTTAGTAGTAGTAGTTCTATAGTTTAGTTAGTTGAGTTAGTCAGCTGTTAGATTAGTTAGTTAGTTAGTCTAGTTAGTTATCTAGTTAGTTAGTTAGTTAGTAGTTAGTTAGTCAGGGTTAGTTAGTTCATTAGTTAGTGTCTTTTTATCTTTGGCAGTTAGCTAGTTCAGTCTAAGTAGTTAGCCTAGTTAGTTAGTTAGTTAAGTTAGTTAGTTAGTAGTTAAGTAGTTATAGTTAGTTAGTTAGTTTAGTTAGTTTAGTTAGTTAGTTAGTTAGTAGGTAGTTAGTTAGTTAGTTCAGTTAGTTAGTTAGTTAGTTAGTAGTTAGTAGTTAGTTAGTTAGTAGTAGTAGTTACGTTAGTTTAGTTAGCTTAGTTAAAGCTTATGTTAGCTTAGTTAAGCTTTTGTTAGTAGTTAGTACGTTACGTTAGTTAGTTATAGTAGTATACGTTAGTTAGTTACTGTTAGTAGTCATTGTTAGTTTAGTTAGTTAGTTATGTTAGTTAGTTAGTTAGTTAGTTATGTTAGTTAGTTAGTTAGTTAGTAGTTCAGTTAGTTAGTTAAGTTAGTTAGTTAGGTTAGTTAGTAAGTTAGTTAGTAAGTTAGTTGTTAGTTAGTTAGTTAATTAGTTATTGAAAATACAATGGAAAGGTGCAATAAATTAATTTTTTTTGTATGTCACACAACGAAAGTAAAAGTAATGAACTAATTTATTTTGGAGAAATTTTATACAGTTTCTTACTTTTTTTTGGTGCTATAAACTACCGGAGGCAATAATGAAAAATTAAGTATTCGGACATGCGTTGGGTAATCGCCATTCTCAGAATTATTTACCTACGCTTAGATTGCCTTCTTTTCATTGTTGTACGAAAAAAAGAAGAATTTAATTTTTAATTTTAGTCTTTATTCTTTAGTCTTTATAGGAACTTCTACTTTCTGCTAATGAAAAAAAAAAAAAAAAAAAAAAAACAGTAATCTTGGCGTCATCTACGATTTCGTCTTCTACAAAACTTTATGTAGAGCATCAAAATTTAAACTGAAATAAAAATTTTCCCCTAAGCTTACTCACTTTATAAGATTAAGTGTAGATAAAGAATGGAAAAAATAATATGTCAATTTCTTGGTTTCTTTTTGTTAATAATAAAATAAAATTCATATTTGAAAAATTCATATTACAGGAAGAAAATTTTCACTGTGTCTTTTCTCTGCTTACATAAAATTTAGGATCAGACGAGATTGCATTTCCCAGTTATTTAACCAACCTTAACAAAGCAAATTTGTTATTTGCCCCTCTGTTTAACTTAAGTACCCTTTTTGGTTAATTAAAACCAGAAAAAAAACAAAAGAAGTCAAATATTCAAATTTTACGGGCAACCGGGTTTGCTGGAACAACCGCGTGTATCTTGTTTTTAATTAAAAAAAAATGTATAATGACGTTCTACATAACTAATTGCAAACTTTAGCCATAAATCCAAATTTTAAACTCTGAAAAATATTAACGTACTCGTTACAAATTTTAATGAAAACATCTAAAGTATTACATTTGTTTCAAAGTCAAAAAAATGTGCTTTTTTTTTATTTAAATTTTTGGTAGTAAAATATGTTAATTACAGTTTTATTTGACTTTTTTGAAATTGACACGACCTCACATTCAACATGTGATTTTGGAGGTGGCAGGCTGAAACAAACATTATCCTAATGATCTTTTCAGTTTTATTAAACAATTTTATTTAGTCAATTAATTATGCGCAGTTAAATTTTTAAGCCCCGCCTCGGGCTGCGCGCAGCACCCATTTTGGTTAGAAGCGACTCCGCCGCCTTCAGCCAAAACGGCGGTCAGCGTGCCAAATGCATCCACTGGCAGCCTGCCTTTGCATCCACCTATCGGTATTCGTAATTATATTTTTATCATCAACGTCCACATGAATAATCTAATGAAAAAATTAACTTAATATATAAAAAAAAAAAAATTCCCGAATTTTAAAATGAAAAAAATCATGCACATTTAAGATACTATATATATATATATATACTATATATATATATATATATATATATATTATAATATATATATAATATATATAATTATATAATATATATAGATATATATATATATATATACTAATATATTATAGATAATATATAATAATATATATATAAAAAGAACATTCAATTTTAAAATATTTTTCTCTAACAGTACATATAATTATTAAATTCTTTTGTGTCTCTTCGTTTTGCTTTTTCTTGGGATTGTGGTGTGTTTGGAACTTTGATGTCATGTTTCCATGCATGTTTAGCAACATTCAACCCAGCCCCCACACGTCTTCTCTCCTCTAGTACGTTTATTATGTGTCAAAACAAAAAGTACTTTTGTGCCCTCTGCCTTACTAAGAAAGGAAATTGCCTTATATCATATATATTATATATAATACATATAGATACACTATATATATAATATATATATCATATATATATATATAATATATATATATATATATATATATATATATTATTATATTATATATTATATATTATATGATAGTAGTATGTGTTGATGTATATAGTGTGTTAGTGAGTTGGATGGAGAGATGAAGATGTTGTTGAAGAGAGATGTGAATGGTGTGTTGAGAGGTATGGAGATTACAACCACACCCCACAGAGAGGAGAGACGAAGAGAGAGACGAGAGAGAGAGAGATGAGAGAGAGAGAGAGAGACGAGAGAGGAGAGAGAGCAGAAAGACGAACGAGAGAGAGAGAGAAGAGAGGAGAGGAGAGATGAGACGAGAGACGAGAGACGAGAGAGACGGTCTAGCTTAATTTATACCAGGTTTAACTAGGGTAGGCAAGGTTGGTAGGGTAGGTTACGATAAGTTAGGATTAGGTTAGGTTAGGTAGGTTAATATAGGTTGTTAGGTCTTAGATTAGCGCAAAAGATACAGTATAGTATTTATTGAACTATTTTCTTCAAATTATTCCATATGATCTAAAGAGGATACCAATTCGCTAAATATTCTAAATTTTTACAACCTTTGCTAAATATAATATATTATAATATATACTATATATATATATTATATATATATATATATATATAATATTATATATATACTATATATATATATATATATTATACTATATATATATATATATATAACTATATATATATATATTATATATATAATTATATATATTATGATATATATAATATATGATCATCGTCATCATCATCTACCTTTTTCCTTCAACACTGGAGGTAAGGTGCATGCAATGCATGGAAATAGAAAAGTAGTAGAAGAATAGGAAAAGAAAGCCCATCCTTACCGCCCCCTCTATACCTATTAGTGAGAACTCGTCGCAGTCAGGAAAATCCACCCCAGACTTCACGGGAAACCGCGACGCGACCCCACTTATGGCATATCATCATGTAGGTTCGTTTCATCCCCTTTGGCCCAGCTGGGTCACACCATGAACCCCCGTTCAACACAAAACGGCCCGCCATCACTCCTATTCATGCATCCTTTTCTTTTCGCCTCTTGGGCCAAAACTTCACACATTTCTCTCCTCCAGACATTCCTTTAACAATGACTTAATCCACTTTTTCTTCGGTCTCCCAGCCGGTCGATTCACAAAACACTCACCACTATGCATCCGCTTAACCCAACCGACTATTATTCATCATTTCCACATGACAAAACCACCTCAACATACTTTTATTTTATTCTCTCAATTACCCCTTCTTCACACCAGACACTTCTAATACGTTCATTCTCATTTTATCAAATTCTCCTCACATCTAAACCACGGCCCCGCTTAAGATATCCATTCTGAACACATTGTACTTTAGATCTGTACCTCTTATTCCAGACCATATCTCACTACTATACATTAAACACAGTAAACAACATACCCTCAGTAAGACCCTTAACGCACTCAAGACTTAGTCCCTTTACACTCCCCAACGATTTAATTGCACCAGCCACCTTCCTGCCCATTCACAACTTTCCTACTACACTCTGCATCATGACGTTCCCCTTTTCATCCAACCATATATCCTAAATATTTCACAACTCAAGATACCTATGTTCCAGCTGCTCACCATCTAACATAAACCTTCACACTGCAGGAATGTCCACGCTCACAACCATAACCTTACTCTTACTCCACCGTATACTTTTCAAGCCCGCTCCTTATTACAACACGCCGCACCAAAATCTGCTCCACCCAAATCCTCTCAACAACTCCTTCTTCGAGATTCACCACAACAAAAAACCAAATCATCCGCATATAAAATAGGTAGGGCACCCTCCACTTACCTCCATTTCTCCATCATTTCTAAGCACCATTTCTTGCCACCTCCCAATCTTCTTTAATTCTTTCACTAACCCCATCCATATACAAATTGAAAAACCAAGAAGACAACACATCCCTACCTCACTGCCGCATTAATTATTAACACCAATCACTTTTGAACACCCATTATTCTATACACAAAAGCTGTCAACTATCATCATACATACTTCTGATTCCATTCATCAGAAGCCTACCACCAAACACCATATATCACTAACACCAGCCATTGAGCTTCCATATTCCTATTATACGCCTGTTACAAATTCATAAAAACCAAAATACATTTTATTCTTTTTCATCCATCATTTTCCTCAACATCAATCTTGTTGCAATCGTAACAGATTTGCATCCACACATTCCTCTACACTCCCTTACACGCACCTTGTTCTCACCAGATCAGTCTCTCAGGTCACTCGACGCACTCTTCTCCACCAGAAAGTTACCAGCATATATCTTCCCTACAACACTCCAGTAAACTAATTCCCCTATAATTCTCTACAGTTCCCCTTATCTCACCTTACCCCTTATTAATACGGGTACTTATAGCTGCCTTCTTCCCCAATCCTCGGAACTTATGCGCATCCATAAACGGCTCTTATTACACAACTTCCAAATCCAATCAATTGCTATCTCGCCTCCGTTCTTGATCATTTCACCAGTAATTTCATCTATACCTGCAGATTTACCATTCATTAACTTTTCTCCCTCTACCCCATTACCTCCTCCTTGCTTAATAACCTCATCCCCAACATACCTATTCCTTCTTGCACCATCCAAGCCTGACACTACATTCACCTATCCCACCTCTCCTGTACTTGCTCAATATTTTACAGGATTTCCGAAGTGCTTCTTTCCACACTCCCCTCGCATCCATTTCATCAGTTACAAAAGCACCATCCCTATTCATTATTCTAAACAGGTTTCCCTTATTTACATTCTTAACCTTTCGCGCTTCCTTCCAAAAGAGCTTCCAAATTCCCTTATAAGTCCTCATTCATCCTCCTTCCAAACTGATCATTTACCTCTTTAAGTATTGACATGCCTTATTCTTTTGGGAAAATGTAATCATTCAGAAGTAAACGGTAGATTTCCTTTTAGCTCATCGTGGTGTATGGTAACATGCCTGCTATACCAACAGCGAGGTGTGGTTCGAAACCACAGTATGTGAAAATAACCTTAGGGAGTAAATATATACATAAAAACAGTGGCCGTTTCATTTATCACTAATACTATGCATACAATATGAATCCCGTACTATAATTTCGCATAATCACCCTATTTGACCCTTGAACCGAGTGTGAGCGGGGAGGTCTGCCAAAGGTCACTGTCAAGTATTGACATGCCCTATTCTTCTGGGAAGATGTAATCTTTCAGAACGTTAAACGGTAGATTTTTCTTTTAGCTCATTCTTGGTCAGGTGGTAACACGCCTGCTATACCAACACGAGGGTGTGGGTTCGAAACCCAGTTAGGGATGTTATATGTAAATAAAAACAGTCTGCGTTTATATTAAGCACTATAAATATATATATATATTATATATATATATATATATACATATATATAATATATCAATATATATATATATAATATACTATATAATTATATAATATTACTATATATATATATATATATATGATATATATATATATATATACTATTATATATATATATATATATATAATATATATATATAGATATATATTATATCAATATACACTATATATATATATATAACTTTTTTGTGTTAAATGATTTCTTAAATTTATGTTTTAAAAGCTGTACTAATATTTGACATATAAATTATTTAACACATTTCCTTAATAATGATTTTAATTCCACCCTTATCTGTTTTGCCACTCCAAACAACTTGAAGAGTACTATATATATACTATACTATATAATATATATACATATATATATATATATATATATATATCATAGATATATATATATATATATATATAATATATATAACTTATATAATATATATATATATATATATTAATATAAATATATATTACTATATAATATATATATAATAATTGGTGGTGTATTATATTATACATATGGTATTATATATACTAATATAATATATACTATATATATATATATACGTATATAATAATAATACTAACTATATATATCATATATATATATATATATAATATATATATTATTATAATATAATATATAATATATATATATATATATATATATTATATAATCACTATATATATATACTATACTACACCTAATATACTAATATACACTAATAGAATGAAGCATTAAAAACTAAAAAAAATCAAGGTTAAAATTAACAATCAATTGAGGAAATCTATTATTAAGCTTCAATAAATCAAATATCTGTAAGGCCTATAAAAAGTAGAAATTTTCCTTTAATTCTTTTAAATCATATATATATAAATATACTATAATAATATATATTATATTCAAATATATATATTATAGCATATATATATATATATACATATATATATATAGATATATACTATATACTACTATATAATATGGTAATAGTCGCAGTGATCATTAATATATATAATAGATATAATATATATAAGTAATCATATATATATATATATATATATATATATAAGTATATATATATATAATATACTATACATATACTAATATATAATTGTTCCAGGGACTGCTCCCATCTTAATATACTTTACACCGAGGACTGTCCTCACTAACAACCATAACCTTACTTTTATCTACGTTTACTTTCAAACCCTCCTTTTACACGCCCTAAATTAAGTTAATAAATATCATACACTATATATATATACTATATATATACTATTAAATACTATATCATATATATATATAGATATAATATATTAATATAATATATATATATATAATAATATCATATATATATATATATATATATGATCATTGTCTTTCGACCCGACTCAAGAATTGACCACGAGCCCGCCACCTGATCACTAACTAATATATATACTATATACTAATTATACTATATCACTATATATATATTCATATATCATATATACTATATATATATATAATAATTATATATGTATAATATACTTATATATATATATATATATATATATATTATAATATCATATATATATACTATATATATATATAAATAATAGTACTATATATATATATGCTATATATATATATATATATATATATATCAATATATAGCCATGTGGGCTGTGCGTGTGCTTTACTGTGCAAATCTTCTTTAGATCATAAATATAAAATTATTAGCAAACAAAAAATCCAAAAAGCGGTATCTAAAATTATCATATTTAATATCTCGAGTTTTATTAAAAATATTCACTAATCCTTCGGTCCTTTCCCTGGCATTATTCATCCCCTTAACATTTAGGAAGCATAAACTGCTTTATATATATATATATATATATATATATATATATAATATACTATTATATACATATATAATATATACCTATATACTTGTATATATATATATATACCCTATAATATATATATATATATATCACTATATATATAATGATCGAGCAATATTTCAGATAGTTAAAAATAATAAAAAATGTGACCCCCCACAAACAATACCTTGAATATCACGAAATTAAATGAAAAGGATATATATAGTATATACGCTATTATATATATCATATATATATATATATATATATATACTATATATATATAATATATATATACCATCACCTATATATATAATATATACTATATATATCATTTCATTATATACATTATATATAGTAATATATATATATATGCAATACTGTTACCGTTGTCAAAAGGTCAGAGAGCCACACACAGCTCCCCGTGAAAACCCATTCAGAGGGCGAACCAGGGGAGGAGAAACGGTTACTTCAACGGATTAGCGACTCAATTAAATTGATAAATATAAAGAAACAATACAAGTTTACTAAATGTTTATCTTTAGTGTTAATTATCTATTAGATGCATACACCAAAGAGAATCCTC
>JABUQX010065660.1:10000-18086 GCA_015478945.1 Trachelipus rathkii | reverse complement strand
GTCTCCCTCGTCTCCCACAATTTTATGACATCCCAAAAATCCATAAACAAAATAACCCTGTACGACCTATCATTTCTAACACAAACTCCGTATCTTACAAATTACACAGGCCTGCATTTGAATTTTTTTTTTCTGTTCCTGTTGTTTTCTGAAGTGATTCCTAACGAAATTGTCCTCCTAAATTGAAATATGACATTCATTTTGCTCAATCAGGTCTGGTTTTTGAGATACACTACTTCTTTTAGAAATTGGGTAATTTTAAGAAAAATTCGTTATTTATATCAAAGTTATTTAATAAATTACAATTACTTGTAAACTAAGAAA
The DNA here is from genome assembly GCA_015478945.1 of Trachelipus rathkii. Classification (NCBI taxonomy): domain Eukaryota; kingdom Metazoa; phylum Arthropoda; class Malacostraca; order Isopoda; family Trachelipodidae; genus Trachelipus; species Trachelipus rathkii. The sequence continues at coordinate 17,762 of JABUQX010065660.1, read as the reverse complement.
AAAATAAATACCGACTCAATTCGACTTTCCTTTTTATTTTAAACTTACAGACTACTTATGAGCCTACCCAAGACGTGCAAGAAACTATTTTCCAAGAAACGAAGTCCTTGATGATTTCCGTTTGTGAAGCGATGTTGGTTCGTCGCGTTTAAGACACCAGCAATAGTCAGCTAACAAGTGTCCTTGATATCTTGTTTCCATCGTCTTTATGTCTTGGTGAAATCTTTCACCTTGTTCCTCGCTGTAATCTCCACAGTTTGCGGAAAATAGTCAAGATGTGAATGGAGAAAATGCATTTTTATGCGAGCTCCAGCTCCCATTTTTTCGAAGCTTTCATAAGCTCATTTACATGTGAGATATATTCTGAGCTTCTTTTATTTCCCAAAAAACCGTCAATTACTTTACTAAACGATCGTCATGCATCTTGTTCACTGGCTTCCATATTGGTGTAAAAATGCTTGTCCTTTAATAGAGTTCTAATTTGGGGACCGTCAAATATGCCTGCATGGAACTTTGCATCACTGATGTGTGGGATTTTGCAGTAGATACTTAAAAGCTTGGCCTTCTTTATTCAGTGCTTTGACAAGTTCTTCTTCAGGCCAAGCTTTATATATGAAAGAAGGAGGAGCAGTAAAACATTTTGGGAGGGACTAGAGGGTTCAGCTACCACGTTATGGCAGGCAATTTGGAATGTCTCTCAAGCTGGCCAGTTTTTTTGCTAATAGTGAAGCTATCAGCATGGCTATCCCATAGACACATGAAGCAGGGATATTTTTGTGTAGCCTCCTTGCATCTCAAGAAGAAGGCATACAACCTGAAAGAAAGGATTAATTCTTAAATACATTAAATGTAATAAATTAAAATTGAAACCTGTCTTTATGCTTGCATATTGATGTATATATGGTTTCTAAGAACTTATATTTTTTTCATAGGTAATTTTTTTAAAAATGAAGATTTATAATGACAAGAAGAAACTGGGAATATATCTTACCTTGAGATCACCACATATTAACCAGTTGTGGTTAGAGTACTTGATTGTATTAATCAATACTTCCATATTTTGTACCTTTCTGTTAACTGAACTGAATGGGCAATAGGTACGGATGCCATTTATTGCCAATATTTAAGAGTACTGCCTTCAAGCTTCTGCTAGAAGAATCAATGAAAAGAGCCTCCATTCACTTGGTTGGTAAGGAACGCCAAGTGCCTCAATTAAACCTTTTACATCATTGCAATACACCAAATAGCTGCAAGAAGCAACTGCAAAGAACTTTCGAAACTCTTCGTCTATTTCTGAACCAAAAGTATGTAGTTTCTTGAGAGAGGAGGTTGTTCTCACTAAGACGGGATGCAAGAAGTTGTGCGTTCTCTTTAGAAAGACCAAGATCTCTAGTCAAGTCATTTAATTTACTTTGAGTGAGTGGTTTTGACGAAGTGTTTGTAGACGTAAGCTGATATGTCACTGAAGTGTCAGTGTCATCCACTTCTATATCTTCTATATTGTCTTGTAGCTCAGTATTTTCAGGTGGAGAAAGAACTGGAACTCCTGGACCATGTGGTTGTGGTTTAATGGCAGAAGGAACATTGGGTAGTACAGTGTGCTTGTTCTTCTTATTGATACCTGAAAAAAGATTTTATGCACAATTTTCATACCAGGAAAATTTACCAATTTTAAATACAATCAATTTTTATATACAATATAAGAATGTATATATATATATATATATATATATATATATATATATATATATATATATATATATATACTATATATATATATATTATATATATATATATATATATATATATATATATATATATATATATATATATATATATACATATATGTATATATATATATATATATATATATATATATATATATATATATATATATATATATATATATATATATATATATATATATATATATATATATATATATATATAACTATATATATAGTATATGTAATAATAATATATATATAATATATATATAATATATATATAATATATGTATATATATAATGTAATATATATATATATATATATATATATATGTATATATATATATATATAATAATATATATATAATAATATATATATATATATATATAACTATATATATATGCTATAATAATAACAATAACCAACCAATAATAATAATAATATGTATATATATGTATATACAGATATATATATAAAATATATAATAATAATAATAATATATATATATATAATATATATATAATATAATAATATATATAATAATAATATATATAATAATAATATATATATATAATAATAACTTAATAACAATAATAATAATAATAATATATATATATATAATTCAACCTGATTTCTATACCGGATTAATGCACTGATTTTATTACACAATTACAATTTCAATAGGCTACCAAAAGATTTTTATAACCTTTCTAGATTTGTCAAGGACTATATTCGTAAAGTAATTATCTCACCTTTGAGATTGGTCATGCAAAAATAGCAGTCTGTAATATGGTCCTTGCCTTCTCTCCACACCATAGGTACACCGAATGACAAACAGTGCCTTATTGCCCTCACTTCAGCACCTTAAGACTATGATACAGGCTTTGCAGCACATATGTGAAGCAAAGGTTTTGTCTTGGAACTCTACTAAAGGAACTTTACTAACGGCGTTATAGTGCATTGCTGGTCACTAAAAGTTACTTTGCCACACACATAACAAAATCTATCAGGACTGTTTTTACACTTTCTATTCATTTTTATGCAAAAAAATTCACAAAGATAAATAAAGCTTTAGAAATACACTTTAAACACTGTTCCTAGATGAGAACAGTCATGGATTAAAGTAAGAACACTTAGTTGGAGAGTGAGCAAGCAACACATAACCACTCGCGCCCGCGGTCAGCTAGAGACTGAGCTCTCTAATGCCATCTAGGGAGCTCGGTCTGTATCTTAAAAACTAGACCTGATTGAGCAATATGAGTGCTTGATTTGGATTTAGGAGACCAATTTCATTAACAACCACCTATAAAACCCCCAGGAATTAATAGACTTATAATAACTTTGACATTTGTTATTTTGAATAACGGTTCTAACCTTGTGATTGACGATAAAAATTGTTCCACGAAACATTTTTCGCAGTTCGGAGAACGTATGGTAATTTTACCTGTGTGTAATTCTAAAATACCCTAAACCTATTGACCTTATTTTTAGGGGGAAAATGAAAGGACAAAAATTAAAAGAAAAATTAGAAATGAAGTTAATCTTTTTCGTGGCATATTTTCTGTTCTTGATCATGGGAATTTACTTATGATATTGGTATAATAAAGAACATATAAAACATTTTTTTTCATCGCTATAATATCAAGTTTTTGAGAATGAGTTTTGTAAATAATAATAATAATAATTTCATATAATCGGATGATTACATAAAATTTGGCTTAACATCTATAGTTATTGGTGGAGTTGAGAGGGTTAAATACATTCTATGTATGGAAGTTTTTTCTAATGATATTCTAAAACCTAACCTGTTGCATCGACGTTAAGAAGCCATTTATGATAAACCTAAAATATAAAATAAAAATTTAATTTCTTTAAAATTTAGCTGTCATTGAAGCTTCCTTCATTATTGCTCTGAAAATAGCCGTACAATAGACGAAGATCTGATATTTCCCTATTTAAATGAAATTCTGCGACTTATACTAGATGCAGATATGTAACGGTTATCTATGTTTGACGGCAATTAAATGCAGGATTGTTATTATGACATTTATCCACGTTAATGAAGAAATAAAAGGAATACCTGGTGGATTATTTAGTATATAATTGATGAAACGATAGACGTCCTCACGTAGATCAACGTCTTGCATATGGGCACCGTTAAAGGTGAAGAAAGTGAAAGAAGAATTTTGGTTTTGCCAATCATTACAATGTTCAACAACTAATTTTGATGTTTTTAGTTCAATTAATAAATTCTTTTTAAAATATTCTTTAAAATGGAAAACTTTTTGTGAATTTTCATAGACGGTGAACTTGATATTCTTGGTTGTAAATCTGGTTTGAAGATGGTTGTTAAAAATATAGAGTGTCACAAAATGTAAATACAAAATATATTATTATGCTCCATCAACAAAATCTAGCTTCTAAAACTTTAACATCATCTTTGAACGATAGTCTCAATGTAGTAATAAACGTTGTGAATTTCATAAAATCTAAAGTACTCGCGACAAGTATGTTGCAAAATTTGTGTGAAGAACTAGTTGCCATGCATGATGCATACAGATGTAAAATAGCTGCAAAAGGAAAAATTTTAAAACGCTTCTCCGCACAGTGATAAGTGTTGAAGATATTTTAAAGTTCTAGTTATGAAATTCAATTCAAAACTTCATTTACTTAGGAAAAAAACACCTATACAAATTATTGTATATAGTTGACATTTTTGAGATTTTCAATACTATTAATAAATCTCTACAAGGCCGCACCTCTTAACAAATTGACATATTATCAGAGAAAAGATTCAGTCAAAATGAAAATAGAAATTTGGGATAAGAAAATTAATCAAACTAAAAACAACAACACCTAAAAATAATTCTCTCCAAATTTGCCCAGACACTCATTATATCTACCACATAGCAAAAGAAACAAAAAGCAAATACATTCAACACAAATTCAAAATTACAAGTTGTTGCATTACTACAAGAAGCAAGAAAAAAGAAAACATATACAATGTCTAAGTGACCAAATAAGCATGTATTATCCTGATACAGATAAAAATCTATTAGCTTTTACAATAAATATCTTCAACGATAATGTATATATATATATATATATATATATATATATATATATATATATATATATAAATATATATATATTAATAATATATATATTATATATATATATATATAATATATAGATATATAAAATTCTAAGAGGTATTTGCCATTCCGAAAAGTTTGGCAATCACTGCTTTAGCAGGCATATCTATTATAAGAGAGTTGGTTTCATCTATCTTTATTATATAATTAATACAAGAAGAACAAACACTTATAGAATAGTTTAAAGTGAATTGCGATCTTGACTTCTTGCTCATTTTAAGTTCTATAGCTTTTCTTTCTACTAGTTTATTGGGCGACATTTCCGGCGAACATTCCATGCGCCATGGGGAATTATGCGACTATTTCGTTAAAAAATGAAAAAAAAAGTAATAGCAATAATGAAAACAGTATCTAGAGCAAAGCTTTATTTACTGCATTTAATGCAATTTCTTGTATAATAATTTGCAAAATCATTATTAGCACAGAGAATAAAATTAAACTTGCACCAGAAAATCATTCTAATTTCAGGTAACTACTTAATATTACTGATAGGTTAGTACTACCCAAAAAATAAATGGTTTCACACTTTTTAATTAATTTGTAACAGTTGAAATATATTTTTTATTTTTAACATGATGATATTATCAAAATCAATTTTAATAAAAAATACAAATTCACCTAAAATTACTACTACTGCAACAACTATTTTAATTACTACTGCTACTACTACTACTACTTACTACTACTACTACTACTACTACTACTACTACTATACTACTACTACTACTACTAACTACTACTACTAACTCACTACTACTACTACTACTACTACTACTAATTTTACTTACCTGAGTTAATAATTACTTTAGATCTTCCAATTGGCGCAGTGAAAGCCCTCATACCTAGAAAACGAAAATAACAAGAAGAAGAAGAAGAAGAAAAAGAAGAAGAAGAAGAAGAAGAAGAAGAAGAAGAAGAAGAAGAAGAAGAAGAAGAAGAAGAAGAAGAAGAAGAAGAAGAAGAAGAAGAAGAAGAAGAAGAAGAAGAAGAAGAAGAAGAAGAACTATAATAATAATAATAATAATAATAATAATAATAATAATAATAATAATAATAATAATAATAATAATAATAATAATAATAATAATAATAATAATAATAATAATAATAATAATAATAATAATAATAATAATAATAATAATAATAATAATAATAATAATAAAAAATGTAAATTTTTTACTTTTCAAAAACTTTTGAAAAAGTGAAAATCTGCTATAATTTTTTCTACCAATCCAATCAACATCAAATTTTCAGGGCCTATATAGTTGGGGAGAGACACTTTTTTTTATTCAAATAATTTTTCCGTATACTCCTGAAATTTTTAAAAAAAATTCAAAAAACATTTTTTTTTTAAATATGTTGCATGCTCAGAAGCAAAAACTGTTTCATTTAAATAAAAATTATTTAAATTAAAAATATGTATCACCCCCAACTATAGACGCATTGAAATTTTCACGTTGATCGGATGTTCAGGAAAAAATATTATCGCAATTTTCTTTTTTCAAAACCATTCTAGGTTGTCTTCGGAATTCAATCATTTTTTAGGGATCTGGTTTCAGATATAAAAAAAATAAAAAAGCTGACAATAAATTGTTTGACAATAATTATAAAGTTCAAATTTCAAGTCATTTCGACAAAATGCTAATATAGTTTTTTTTTTCAAAAGAAAATACAGAGCAAAGCAATAGAGACCTAAAATCGGCCTTTTAGGAATCAGAAAATGGGTGTTTGCCTTTTATTTGGTACAAATTGTTAGGGCGTAGCTTGAAAAATCTACTAGGTAAATCAAAGCCAATGATTAAGTTTAAGAAGAAAATGGTTATGCCTCTAAAAGAATTTGCTTCAAATGTAAGCCTATATAATGAAGAGATTCCTATTCACCCTGAAATACTTTTCCGTAGAATTTCACTCATTAAAAAATCTAATGAAGAGTTAATTGAATTCAATTTGGCCCCTTATCCACTTTCTCTGTTTGATGAAGGAGGAATGCGCAGAACGAAGAAATCATTGCTCTATAAGTTGTTACTCCTATAACCGAGAAGGTAAGTTTCGGTAATGTTATGTACGTTGTCGACGGCGGATTTCTTCTTCATCAGATTTGTCTGGCATCCCAAAGAAACGTTTTGTTCTATCCTGTCGAAATAAGTGGACAACGTAAAAAAAAGTATTGCAAATACAATGCCATCATTATTTTCGATATTTTTGGGCGAATTATAGCTACCAAAAGTAGGAAACCAACTGAGCATCATGGACGGTTAAAGAAATATACTTTCGAAAATATACTATTCGATGAGTCGTTGCTACCAACTAGGCCTTCATGAGCAATTCCAGTTGAACAATAAAGAGAAAGAGCGATTTATCTCCAAACTTTGCGAGAAACTAAAAAATGAAAATTTTGCTGTGAAAGAAGCTGCCGAGAATGCTGATTCTCTAATTAATTATTAATACGGCTATTGAAGCTATTGGTTTTTTTTCGCATTTAAAAAGGGGAAGACCCAATATTCAGTTCACCCTAAGCCCAATTTTCGCCACTCCCAAAAAATGGCCATAAAATTCGGAATTTTCAGCCGATTTTGACTCTATAAACCATACTGTAACTTTTTTGCCCTCTAAAACGTCGTTTTAGATTGTTCTTCTGTCTGTAGACATTCTTTCCGAATTTTCAATTTTTCAAAACCCATGTATTTTACATTTGTCGCATCAACTTCGAACTTGAAATATACATAGATGGGTTCATTACCTACAACATGCACGAAATATTTTTTAGCTTTTTTGAGTTTTCTTCTCAGCGTTGTCCAATTTCAAAACCCACTTTTTTTTGGATTTTAAAATGAAAAATTCCGATAAATTTTTTTTTTTCGTGCGAAGTGTATGAAATT
>JABUQX010065659.1:0-15169 GCA_015478945.1 Trachelipus rathkii | reverse complement strand
CGATGTACTTCGTTCGACCCCTCAGTTGGGTGTTTAACCGTTTTCGCATTTATCGTTGAAACGCTTTCGCGTTTTCGTGCGCCGCTTCAATTATTGTGTGTGTATTATATATATATATATATATATATATATATAACATGCTTTCCTGTTTTGTCACTTGCTGCTCATATATATATATACATATATACTTCTTCAACTGCTAATAACAACCAACAACATAATATATATATATATGTTAATAATATATGTATATATATATTTTTGTTTATCTATATATATATATATACATAGCTAACGAGTTTCTTGAAACACACACACTTTACAATAATAATAACAATATGTATAATATTATATGCAGTATATATATGTATGTAATATATCATATGTAATATAATAATAATAATAATGTAATAATAATAATAATAATAATAATAATAATAATATCTTCTTCTTCTTCTTCTTCATATGTAAATTGGTCAAAAATAATAATACATAATAATATGTAATAATAATAATATGTATGTATCGGTTCGATATGGTTAGCGTGCTTTGTAATAAAAGACAATGAGTCTCTACGTTCTGAAAATCCGAGCCCAATGAAAACATTTTTATTGTTTTTAAAACTCATTCATAAAACGCTTTAATTTGAATTTCTCGAAACTCGCAACTTATTACCTCTCATTTTTAGTAATAACATTTTTAAATGGAAGTCTTACGAAATGAGCTTTTGATCCTGTACTAAACAGTTTATATATATATATATATATATATATATATATATATATATAACCTATATATATATATATATATATATATATATATATATATATATATATATATATACTATATATCTTCTTATATATATATATATATATATTTAGCAATATTTTCAATTTAAATGGAAGTATTTGCATCAAAAGGAGCCTTTGATCCACTAACTACTAATCAGTTTATATATATATATATATATATATATATATATATATATATATATATATATATGCTACTATATATATATATATATATATATATATATATATATATATTTAGCAATAACATTTTAAATGGGAGTATTTGCATCAAAAGGAGCTTTTGATCATGTACTAATCAGTTTATATATATATATATATATATATATATATATATATATATATATAACCATATATATATATAGCATAATATATATATATGCTGCTCTTCTTCTTCGCGCCAGCAGCAGCTTGCCGCTGCATATATATATATACCTTCAGCCACCAGGAAAACTTGCGTGCTGTCAGTCGAACACTTCGAGAAAGGTCCTTGGATATCACAGGCCTAACGACCAATCCGCTGGCTGGCTGGAGCCTATCGCGGATGGCAGAAAGCTTTCTCATTAATAGCAAAGAAACACGTTGCCAATGTACTCATTAACGTTTGAGTGGGAAGAAGCTAGAATTAATAAGAACCGAACACATTCTCTCGCTCCACCCATGCAGTCTCGAACTAGAACTCTCTCGCTTGCTAGGCGAGTGCTCTACCTCCGAGCTAGGAGCGCTTCTATATATATATATATATATATATATATATATATATATATATATATATATATATATTATATATATTTATATATAAATAAATTTTTTACTAGCTTTAATTTTCTAAGTATGTAAATAGATATATATATATATATGAGCGTATTAAACATTATTCATATATATATATAATTTTTTAAAGGATCATGTTTTCTCTCGTTTAAAGGAGGTTTCAATGATGTTAAAGTTCTAAATCTTCTCCACAACTTGCTTCTTCACATATCCCCATATCATACAGTTAATTTCTGTTTAGGAATATTGCCCCAATTATATTTTTGACTTATTTACTCTTTTATTCTTACAAATAAAAATATATTTATTTTCTATAAAATATTTTGAGGCAAAAAAAATTTTTTCTCCATAACTACTGAGTGTTCCTGACTTTTATTTTTTCTAAATATTTACTTAGACGTTTCAACACTAATTCAATTTAGAACTGTAATTTCTACAAAATATATCATTTCCATTCTCTGTGAATATACATGCTCATATGTTCCGTCTTTAAGGTATTCCATCTGAGAACGCCAAAGCTTGTGTTCCTGAGTTTGCATCTTATCTTTTGTAAAATAATTCGTTCCCGAATATCTATTTTCTTTTTCTTTTCTATTTTCTTGCTGCTGGAAGTGTGCAATCAGTTAACCTAATGCGAAAAAGTCGGATGTTTTTTTTTATATATATTTCTTTAGAATTGTTTATTTCTTCATCTATATTTTTTTTAATAAATAGCTATGTTCTATCTTTTTGTTTAGAAAGCATATTAAATTTTTTAATCTAAAATTCAGATTCCGTAAGAAACGCTTGAGTAGAATAAATTTTTTCTTTCTTTTGGAATCCTTTCTGAATTTTTTTTGTAGATTTGGGAAGCAATCAAGAGTCTGTCGAAACGCATGATTTCAAAACGTGACCCTCTCTCTCTCTCTCTCTCTCTCTCTCTCTCTCTCTCTCTCTCTCTCTCTCTCTCTCTCTCTCTCTCCCTCTATCTCTCTCTCTCTCTCATCATCATCATCAGCATCATTACAGATTTCCCTTCCAGAAGCTATATTCCAACTGTTGCAGACAACTCATGATTCCTATTTAATTAAGTGCATAGTATTATTTTTCTACATGGTTTTGTTTAATCTCTTCTCTGTGAGGGATTCTCTTCATCACTATCATCTTTCTCGCAGTTCTTCATCTTTCCACTCTTATACCAATGATTTCATCTTGCACTACTTTCCCCTTAATAAGACGATATATCCCAATAGGAAGAAGTACGTGCTCTGAGCCAAATCATCAGGGAAATTGACTTCGCATATTTCTCTTATTTACCACAAGAAATAAAAACATGATTGTTTCAATATTTCTATAACTCAGTTCCATCATCTTAATACTTAATACTTGACACAATCTTCCACTCGTATGTAATTCTTTCAAAAGCAAGAAACTCAATATTACTCTGCTCTCAGTATTCTAAGCCTTTTCTCATGATGAATCCTGGGAAGATGAGGCAAAGCTAATATTATCTCCTTCATTCCAGCCTAAATATTGTGAAGCTAATTCAAAACTCTTCAATAGACCATGAGTTGCCTGGGTATCCTTTGAGATCACTTTTAGTCCATGTAAGGAGACTGGACAGACAACATTCTCTGAATGATGGAGGGTTGGAATTTGTCAATCCCAATTCTCTACCAAACTCTGTTTAATTTACTTAAGCTGTTAGATTGGACACATCACTTCAAATTGCTGCTACATGAACTCGACAAACTCTTTTTAAGAGGGTTGCTCATCATCCCGCATATCCTAACTCATTTTTGCTCAATTAATATCACACTTTGAGTAATCAGTCTGAAAATAATGGAACACTTCAAATCTTTATTTTATCTTACAGACAGTAGGCTGATTTGACATTTTAACTACCTAAATGTTTGAATGCGTGTATATATATATATGTTAGTATGTTAGACAGTAGGTTTATGTATATATATATATATATATATATATATATATATATATACTCTTCTTTATATATATATATATATATATATATATATATGTTAGTATGTTAGACAGTAGGGTTTATGCTAAGAGAGACTTAGTGTATAGAAATGACTACTGCTCTTGCTTGTATTCACTCCAAGTGTACTATCATGTGTATGCTAGAAATATACTATGTGTAAGTGAAGCGTGAAAGGGATTAATCATTGGTGACTGGAGTGGAGAGATGTTATTATAATTTAGAGATGTTATAGAGTTTACCCTAGTACTCTATATGGCCAATAAAGGGTTCGTCAATGAGTTTCCCTTATATATATATATATATATATATATATATATATATATATATATATATATATATATATATATATATATATATGTTATTGCTGCAGTAGCCAGCCAGTAATGTCTGCAGCAGCCAGCAGTAATATGTGTAGTACAGCCAGTAGTAACCAGCCAACCAGCCAGCTGGCCAGCCAGTAATAGCCATAACCAGCAACAACCAACCAGCCAGCCATGTAATATGCTGTATGGCAATATGTATGTGTATGTATAACCAGCCAATAGTAATGAAAATCATGTAGCCATCATCTTCAGCCCTGTAGCGCCAGCCAATGGCTAACAGCGCCAGCCAATATCTATAACATCGCTCAGCATAACAATAATATGCCAATAATAATAATATCAGCTCAAAATATCAAATAAAAGTCGCTAAAAAGTGTAAAATGAAATGATAACTGATGATGCGGGATATGACTCCATAAGTGGACTTTGGTCTAAAATTAGCGATGCTTTGTTTGTCGCTACAAATGCGGAAAAGCAGACGCAGTTCTCTCTCATTACTGAAAATAAGTATGCTTCCTATTCATCCATTGTTTGAGATGTATATATAATATATATATATATATATATATATACTGCTGCTATATATATATATATATATATATATATATATATATATGCTATTGCTGCTATAACTGCATATATATATATATATATATATAGTAGCCATATATATATCCTCCAACGCTTATATATATATATATATATATATATATATATATATATATATATATATATATATATATATATATATATATATATATTGAGATAGAGAGAGGTCATAAATATTGAAATAGAAACTCTGTTTTTCTTTGTTTCTTTAAATGAAATGAAATAAAACAGTTTTCCATTCTAATTTTCGTATTAACTGAAAAAAATATAATACATACTTAAAGAAGTTCCATTTATAAATATATATATATATAAATATATATATATATATATATATATATATATAGCCAGCCAACCAGCCTTGTAGCTGCCCAGTAGCTATGTAGCTCTTCCTTAACTAATATCTAGCCACCAATATATCCCAATAATAATAGCCAATAATATATGTATATATGTTGGGTATATATAACAATAACCAATAATAATATAGCATAATAACCAACCAGCAATAATATCAGCCAATAATAATAACCAGTCAATAATAACAATAATATGTATATATACCAACCAACCATGTATATGTTGGTTTATGTAACCAATATAATATGTTGGTTTATAACATATAACCAATAATATATATGTATATGTAATAATATGTATAATTAATAACAATAATAACCATAGCAGCAATAATAGAACCAAAAGTGTATGGTTCAACTCAAATATAGTGATGGTAGTATGTATATTATGTATGTATAATATGTATCAATATAGAAAATACTGCATATGGCTTTTAGTAGCCATAGTATGTATATATATTATATCAATATAGTATGCTCCAAATTGGGGGCCACGTAATAATAGCCAACATAATATATGTAATAGCCAATAATATAATAACTCCAATAACCAGCAGCCAGCCAGCCATATATATCTTAATAGCTGTAGCTGTATAGTAGTAATATATGCATGTAATATAACCAGCCAATATGTATGTAGTAATAATATATATGTATACAATAACAACCAATTTAAATAGCCAATAATATCAATATCTTTCAACTATCTTTGCTCATAATATCAACAATACAGCCAATAACCAGCTCTGCTGTAATATTGGTGCCTTTATTTTATATATGTATATATATATATATATATATATATATATATATATATATATATATATATATATATATATATATATATATATATATTTATGTGTGTGTGTGTTTGTATGTGTGTGTGTGTGTGTGGGATTGTGCTTCAGATTTTGTAAAATATTATTGTCTTACAGTATAATTATAAAGTATAAATAATTAAAGTATAAATAATTAAGTTGGAACTAAAGCACTTCTATTCAGATTTTCATAATCTCTGATGATAAAGAATTAGGTCAGGGTTTTTGGTGTTTTTATTCTTTCAGTTAATCCCTTTCACTATTTGCTTATGTCAGTTTTTTCATCCTAGGAAGTAGATGATTTTTTCAATTACCCTTTCTCAATTGTAAAGGAAATTGGGTCAAGATTATTTGACATTATTGGGTCATCAAAATATTTATTATGTTGATTGTTCCACGAAATGTTAGTTATATCAATTTCTAAAGAAGTTAGCTGCAGACTATGTGAAATAAACGCTTTGCATTTTTTGTAATGTTAAGTTCACATTTTTTTTTTTTTTACCAAGGATGGGAACGTCTCTTTAAAATGAAAAAGAATCTAACTCTACAGAATTGGTTGAACTAGAAGCCATGTTAACACATGTTTTTTTTAAATATTTTTTAGAAAAAAAAATAGTAAAAAAATTAAAAGGGCACCAAAAATAAGGTCATTTAAAAAAAAAATTATTTCCGGTCGGTATTTGATGAAAGAAAATAAAATCATAAGAACTCTTTCAATCTTTTAAAATCTGCAAAACAATTTAAAATCAGATCAGTAGAAAATTTTTTTATCAATAAAAAATTATTTAGCAATAATTTTTTTTTCATCCAGATTACAATCAATACTGACCTGGAAACTCTTGATCCTATAGAGCACTCCAGAAAATTTATTCTCGGCGCAGAGGTTTTCAATGTTAGTAGTTGAGTTATATACACTCAGGTAGGGTTTTCACCCTTTCAGTGGAACTAGCATCTTCTACCATTTAGCCTTGAAACTCTTTGTCTCAGAGTTCTCCACAAACATTTCTTATGTAAAAACAAAAATATTAAATATCAAATCTCAAAAAACATAAATATTATTTACAGTGTGCTGCCAAACTGATGATATTATAATATACTATTTTTAACTTAACAGAAATATTCTAAATTTCCCAACTCCCCTCCTCCAAAACAAACACGTCAGTTTGGCTGTATAAGGCTCCTTTGTATACACATAATACCATAATAAACATATTTATTGTTATATCATTTCATAAAATTACGTAATTTAATCACTAATATACTATTACTTACACAAATTAGTATCATATAATAGCTATATATTAATAATCTAATACTACCTATATACATATATATAATACTAAATCTATATATATAATAACTATATTAATATAAATAATTTAGAAGTCATAATACCGGACAATCAAAGAAAATGATTACCACATTAAGACCGCTTAAAATTCCGTGAAATAAATCTCGTTCTCGAGACTTAGTCAAAAAAAATATAAATCGAAAAGGACGCTGAACGTTTTTTAGACCATCGATTGGGAGGCACAAGAATTTAGTAACACTTCTATTCAGATCCAAAGAGAACCGACATGTTATCTCATATCTCAAGCCTTAATAAAAGCCAATCGCACCTGAGCCTAATGTTTGTAATGTCATATTGATTACCTTAAAAAAGTTTGTATTACCTTCAAGAGCCGGTCTGAAAGACAACCTTTTATCAAGCGCATGTTGCAGAGATAGTTACTGGTAACCGTCACAATACAAAACTGAAACTGCCCTGTACACCAAAGAATCTCGGTAAAGCTACTTCGCCTAACGCAGCTGGCTTTTCATACCGCAAATAAAAAGTCTGCTAAAATCTCTTAAATAAGTTAACATAATTTTTTGTCATTTTCACCTTCTGTCGCAAATGTCATTAATGCTTCTAGAAGCGAGTATGAAAAAATATTTCAATAAAACCTATTAGGATAAATCACTAAAAATCTTTTATTTATTTCTCCTACCAAGTATTGTGTAAGACCTATTTCATTGGCAAACTTTTCTCCATATATCGAAGTCTACTGCCCATTAAATTGATGCAAGGAGCCAAGAAAATGACAAATAACTCATTCAACATTGTATTTCAGGCTATGAAACGAAGTAAGTTATCTGTTCATTTAATATATCAATCAAAAGAGAACCTTCTTCAAAAACACAAACCAAACCACTCCTTATTTCAATGTTATATATATAATAGATAGGACCTTTCAAACTAAGAATAAAAAGCTCATCAAAAAACAACATTCTAGTATTAATCACTGATATATTCATTGACGATCATGGGAGTTTATTTTTACCTCCAATTCAATGTATCCCGAATAAAATGTAAGGCTAACTCCGATCTAGTATACGCCTCACTACAGTTATCAAATTTAGAGCACTTAGTCACATAAGTTTGATTTATGAACTAAAACTGTCCAATAAGGATAAGCTTGGACTCATTATACTTGAAAGGTCTGTTATATTCGGCAACTTAAGTGCAAATACAATTTTATGATCAGACAAGGCGCAGGGCATTAACATGGAACTGCCTTCCAAAACGTACTATATACTTTGACAACCACAAGAGCATAGAAGCAATAAACTCCACAAAAATTTTCAGTAAACTGCTTCTTAAGAGATTCAGGGCTCTTCAGGTATCCATTTCAACAATTACATTGACTTTCCTAACTTACTCTTTAAAAACAAATCACTGAAAACTAAAGTAACTGACGGAAATACTACTTTTGAATTGATTTTTAATAATTAGCTGAACGTAAGGAATACAGAATTACTTGGATGAGCCACCAGTTGGAAACGAAATAGCTTATCACTGTTTTCGTCCGTGAATCGGGGCACTATCGTATGATTTCGACATTAAACACAAGCAGACATTTCAAATTACATTGCCAACCGAGCCCATGTACCTAACGAACAAACTGCAAATACCACATTATAACTATTCTCTACCAGTTTATCATAAAATTTTTGAAACGCGAGCCATTTATATCGCTAAGCACAAATTTCAAAATTAAGATTAAATTTAATTTGAAGACCTCAACAATGAAAATGCCTATTCTGACAATGCACTGGCAAAAGAACAAATCTCTTCGTAATCTCACGAAGCCCTGAACAGTCAAACTGATACTTCACCTCACATATTTGACTCCTGCACAATCATCGAAGAGCCATGATGACCTCTGCAATTATTTACTAATTTAACTGTTTTTTACATTTGTAAAATAATTCATTATTAAATTAGTTCTGCTATAAGTATTTTTCAAAACAAGTAAATTACCTCAGGACAACCCTATTCTACTCAGCCATATAATGTTTATATAAAAACTCAACCAACATTTAATTTCTCAGAGGGAGACGTGCAACTAGTTATTTCTTAAGGACACTCCCCAAAATTTTTCACCCCCTTAAAAAATAGAAGCATAAAATTCCGAAAATTTATTTCAAGCCACCGACTTTTTATGGACACCTAATTCAACAACCCAAACTGATGAAGCCTTTTCTGCCCTAACTAAAAAAACGTAATGTTTATACTCGGGAAACACCATACAGGGTATTTCAATGATGGACTGAGTAGTTACATTCTTTCAGAAATTTATATCCCCCAATATTATTCACAACGCCTTCTATGTTTTTATTTTGGAACATATTTTTTATCCACCCCCCCCAAAAAAAGGAAACAACGTATCCAACTAATTCCAGAATCCTTTTTGCAAACCATATTCAAATATATGCCAAACAATATGCAAATAGATGAAGGCCCCCATTTAACTCGGTACAATAGTTCAAATAAGAGGATTGTTCTTCTTCGGAAAATTTTTTCGAGCTTAATAAGTGATACTCAACGTTTGAATCGACCAATTTCCAAACCCAACATTTTATATATGAGATTTCTAAATCCATGACAAATCCAATGCAAGATAGAATTTTTTTTCATGTCTAGAGGCGAAGTGAATGAATTATCAGGGACAATATGATACAGTCGAAGGAAAGAGAAGCACAAATATATTTTACTAATAAGTAACTTCACTTTGTAATCTAAGTAGCACAGATTATGGATTTGTTCCTTGGAAACAAATTTTCAAAACAACAAAAAAAAGATTATGAAAATTTACAAAAAAAATTTTTTTATAAAACCAAATAATTTTTCTCTTGTTACTTGTTGCTAACTTAGCCACACAAAAATATAAATCAAAGTACAAAACACCAAAGAAACAAGGACATCTCGACCCGAACTATACAAAACCCCTGACAAATATTCGAGCATCCTGATCAGTCGAAATAGGAGTGGGAAAGGAGGTTACGTTATCTTGCAACAGATTTCAGTTAATTCAACACCTTTTAGATTTTGGTTTCGAGAAGACTTTGATACTGAAAAACAGCTGAATATTCACGGACGAAGAACTATTTTTTTTTATCAAATATACAATTGTACCGGATCAACACTTATAAATTTTTACGTGGAGGGACATCATGTAGCTATACAGTCCGATAGATCCGAGAAGAGATGTGCAACATCCCATTTAAATTAACTGCTATATATTATCACTAATAATATATAAAGTATATAATTATAATAAATCAATCATATATAATTATATATATACTATAAATTATATATTAACTAAACGAATAATATAATATACAATAATAAACTAATAATATATATAACAATATACTAATATATACTATATAATATAATATATATAATATATATACATTATATACTAAATTATGTTTTATTATATAAACATAGGTAAACACTGTGTGTGTGTGTGGCTATTATGTGTAAAAATTATAATATTTTTTTTCAAATATTTCATTTATATATTTTGTCCTTGATTCCTGACTCACACTTACCGCAATTTTGGGACCTCCATATGACAACTGGCCCCTGCGCACCCCCCCCCCGCACACGGCAGGGGCTCTAAGCACGGGGCCGTATCAGTTACCCACTGATAGCTATAATATATATAAATATAACAATATTCATACTAATAATACGATATACTATAGAATATATATATAATATAAATATATACTATACGATACATATAAATATATATAATATATAGAATATTATATATATATACTATACTATACCTATACTATATATACATATAATATTATATTATATATATATATATATAATATTATAATAATATATATATAATAACAATATAATAATATATCTATAATATATTATTACTATACATAATAATATATATATATATACCCTATATAAACTATATTCCCACTAAGAAAAAAATAAATTCATATTAATAATATATAAATAAATAATTAGATAATATATATATATATTATATATAAATAATATATATAAATAATTAAGATATATAATAATAATATTATTAAAATCTATAAATACTAAATTAATATACTAGGGGAGTAAGCCTTTACAATCATGTAGATTAACCTAACCCACACACTATTATCCTAACCTAAATTAAAAAAAGCCGCCTTACAAGCACCTCGGGCACATAAAACCTAAGATGGATCTATGGTGCCCACTAGAAATTAGACAAGCGATACGATACACTTAGGAAACCTACATAAGAAAGGACATGATCCGTGAAGTGCACCTACCACGACAGAAGGTGAAAAGCCGTTTAACAATTAAGACACGGTAACCATAAGCAAGAATGCCGACATCACATAAGGATGTGCACAAAGCAAGCACACATAACGATGTGGAATTTAAGTGAATTAGGAACCAACACAGAGAACAGCTAACGTAAAACCATTAGTCTACTGCTTCCTAATTAAATTAAAAAAACATTACCTCAACTATGACCACACTCTGTATCAACATAGTGCTAAATAACATGAAAAAAAAGAAAAATTGAGGAAAAACTCTGAAACACTTAAATTTTTTCTTGCTTTTGCCAATCTTGCCATTTCAGCTGCTCGTCTCTTTTTCCTTCGTTGTTCTGCTTTTGCGAATTTCCTATCAAATCCTCCCATGCAGCCAAAACGTCCTTTTTCTCCCTGGAGTAACAAAAACTGCTCGTCTTCAGTAGTTTTTCAGTGCATCCTGATGAACAACGTCAAATAGGTCATCAAGAGTTGGATTGAAAGCTTCTACTTTTTGATTTTGAGCTGTGCTTGCAGATCTTCTAACGTTTTTTGTTTTCTCCACTCCCAATACAGTTTTTCAAGCTTTGCAACAATCTTTAAAGTGTCTAATTGATATCTTAGCTTTCTCCCAAAAATTAGAAATTCCTGTATTGTAAGTCTTGCAGCTTCTCTGGTATTCAATTTCACTTGGCGCATATTATAAAATAAACTGCGTAAAACTTGAAAACTAGATGTTAATTAACTGCCAGTGATTTTATGGGACATGTGGCCAATTAAAAAATCCAGCCTGCATTGTTTAAAAGCATTTTCCTGTCCATTCCGCAGTTCATTGATGAATTTACTCCAGTGTTTACTGACGGCCTCTAATAACAGGGAACAGTGTGGTGCATCTGCTGTCTTTTCTGACAGCAACCTCTCCATACTCTCCCCCTCGTGCGTTTGGTCAATTCTTACGGCAGAATTTAATGGCTATATGATTGCCCTTTCTCGAATTTAATCCTTAACCAAGATCACTCTATGTCATTTATTCAGATTCGCTCAGCGCGCTACAAGCGCTTAAGACCCCTTATTCTAAAAACATAATGGTATCCGCTGTGTACAACAATTCTTCGGCTGCTCCATTCCCCGTAAGAAACATTATTTTATGTTGGACCCCCTCTCATGTAGGGTAACTTGGCAATGAAATCGCTGACAGAGATGGCCAAAATGGTCACCTCCTCTTTTCGGAGTTGTCCAGGTACCTCCCGGATGCCATTCGACAAGCTGCCTCCCATCAACCTATTACTATCCTGCTCTCCGACAAAGGCTTTCGATCTGTTGGGCAAGAGTGCTGAACGAGTGATCAGCGGGCGATCCTCGAAACTCGCGAAACATTAAAGCCGAATATTGGTGGAGTGGTTTTCCTCCCACAGACGAAAACGCTTACACGACGGTGATACTTGACGCCTCCGTATTGGCCACACTAATACCACTCACAGTCACTATATGTAACGGGACCCTCCTCCCATTTTTTCCCAAAGTTTTGCCATTGGCCACACCCCTCAATCTGTCGCTATCATCTTCATTGATTGTTCCTCATCTGGACCCTATCGCCGTCCTGTTCATGTTTCCTAACTTAACGGTCCATAAACCCCCATTCTGAAAGGATATATTCCCCATTATCTTGCTCTTAGATCTTCCCACTTTAGCTCAGTAATTTAAACTCTATTTTCTTGTATCTTCAAGAAGTGAATATTTTTTATAACATTTGATTTTGTTATGTAATCTTAGGACTATTTATAATACAAGGGCTACAATTTATTTTAGTTTTTATTTATTTTTTGACTGACTGAATATTCATTTCCCCATCCAAATTCTCCCTTTGACACTTGAAGCATATATATGACTGGGCCCTCCATGGTGCCATTATTTTTTCAGCTATGGCCGCTCTCTGTGAGCCGTGGTGGCGTCCTGTACACTGACTCAAAAAAAAGATATATATATATATATATATATATATAATATATATTATATATATATATATATTATATATATATATATATATATATATATAATATATATATATATATTTATTATATAATATATATATATATATATATATATTCATATTCACCAAGGCCAAAGATTCTGAAAATCGAGAGTTCTTCATATGCAGTTCCACAAACACTCATAGTGCCCTATTAGTGGAGTAATATAGGATTTGCGTTGGAATGCGTGTCATGCGTCTTCGTAAATTTTGGGAATTATGAACTCTATGAAAGAAAAAATCATCTGGAGAGTAGTGTTTAATATATATATATATATATATATAATATATATATATATATATATATATATATATATATATATATAAATAATATATAGTAAATATATATAGATATATATATGATATATATAGTATATATTATACTATATTATATATAATATAATATATATATATATATCAAATATTAATATATATATATATATATTTATTATAATAATTTAATTTCATTTTAAAGCTAAATTGATAGATTTTATATTAAACGGAGAAATATAATATTTATATATTATATATATATTATATATATATATATATATATATATATAATATATATATATAGATCAAATATATATATATAATAATATATATAATATATATATATATATATATCATATATATATATATATATATATATATATATATACTGTATATTAATGAAATACCGATTTAGCAGATTAGTTCTTAAAATAGTCCAGATTATATTCGGAGTATGAGTCTAAATCCAAATTAAATATTGATATCCTATGCAATAAAAATATAATAAATTATTGTATTAAATATTATATTAATCATAAATTAATAATAATATAATGATAAAAATAATAATAACGATAAAAATAAAATTCAAAAATATTTTATTCTGTCATAAATATTATAAATTAGACTCATCATTATTAAAAACTAACAATTTCAGATTAAAATACAAACAGAAATCGTTTCTCTGGTGATGTTTTCGTCTTTGAGTCCAAGGAGTATTATACCTTGTTTCATATTTAATTTGATATTTAAGCACAAGAATCATTAATTATAATAGTTTAAATAGTATAATTTTAAACCTAAGCCTGTCTATTTTAATAATAGTAAGAGTAGCTAACTAAGGGTAATATTTATACTAATAATAGTGAAATCAATAATAATAATAATAATAATAATAATAATAATAATAATAATAATAATAATAATAATTATTTTTTCATTTAAGAAATGTGTATTTAGGAGGGTATGAAAATATTCTTAGCTGAAACAATAATATAAGCTTGTAGCTATAATATAGAATGAATTAAAATTACGTTTTCCTCGAAATCTTTCAACTAACAAACATAGAAAAATACAAAACTAGATCAAATTTTTCCAGTCTTGTGAAATACGTATGTATAGTTCTTACAAGTAGGATAACGTTGTGATCTTTTGCAAGCGAAACAGAAATGTTTATCAAAGCAAGCATGAAAAAAGGAAAAATTCAAGAAATATCCTTTGCTTGCTTGTTTGTGTAAAGCGTATGAAATTTTGCAAAACTACTGTAAAAATTGTTTCCGCTGAATATCCTCCTACAGGTATTGCCAGAGTGGACTTACGAGAATCCCAACAGACAACGACGGAATTCACGGGCATTAATCCTCCTCCAGTATGTTTGGCTGATAACGTAATTAACCGTGTGGAACTTACTCACCAAACTACTGAAGAACCAGATGAACACGGTTAGGGTAGATGTGAAAATATAAAAAGATTGTACAAATAGACAAAAACTGTCTACAATCTTTTAAAATCCACCCAGTAAAAAATACAGAAAAGACAGAATTAAATTTTAAGTGTAGGTGTTAACAAGAA
>JABUQX010065658.1:25000-30593 GCA_015478945.1 Trachelipus rathkii | reverse complement strand
GTGGGGACATGGATGGAGAGGAAAAAAATTGGAAGGTCTGTTTATACTTAGTTCAGGCCTTATAGGAACAGAGTATCAAGGGAAAAGTATGTGATAGCACTTGCAAATCATTCGGTTGTGTGTGAACAAGATGAAACTGAACAAATTTGAACGCAAATGAAGGAAGCGTTTATTAGTAGTGCAAGATGTGAATGTGCTAAAGAAGGAAGTAAGAATGTCAATAATGAATAGTGGAAACGAAGATGTAATGCAAGAGCGAAAGTGCAGCATGAAGAACATACATGAAGCCATACCTGATTAAATTCATATAATAGTGCATACAGAAAAATAAGGAAGAGAGGATGACTGAAAGTTTCATACGTAGGAAAAAAGAGGTAAATGAGCAGTTTGGGAGGATTATGAATGGTCCCCATAGGGAATAGGAAGCTATTCTGGAAGGAAGTACGAAACGTAGTCGATTGGTTAAGCGATTGTTTAGTGGTGAGTGTGTTTGGAAGCGACAGGTGGGAGACCTAAGAAAAGTGGATTGAATCAGTAAAAGAATGTCTGAAGGAAAGGAATGTGAATTTAGCTAAAGCAATAAGAATGGTATAATAGAGTAAAATGACATAGTTTTGTGAGGGGGCATAGTTATGAGCCTTGCCCAGTTGATGGAACCTGGACACTGGCAAGATATCAGTGGAGTGTCTGTCGAGATACTGTAAAGCTCTAGGGTGGATTTAGCTGCGACGGACTCGCACTTAAGGGTATGAGGGGGATGGTATAGGGGATTTCTTTTCGACTTACGTCATGTTCTTCTACTTAACAATTCTGTTTCCGGTGCATGTTGGAGCCCTCACCCCCAATCTGTGGGGAGCCGTAGGAAAGAAATGGAGGGGGTTGTAGTTTAAAATATATATATATATATATATATATATATATATATATATATATAAATATATATATATATATATATATATAAATCTACTTTTAGATATAGTGATTCATCAAAATATATTTAAGACGAACAAAATTTCAATTCTCATGATTATATTCCTGAACTATCGCCAAATAGCGTCGTTAGACAATATATATATATATATATATATATATATATATATATATATATATATATATATATATATATTATCTTTATATATATATATAAATATATATACATATATACATGATGGAGGATATATATATATATATATATGTATATATATATATATATATATATATAAATAATCCAGCTATTTTTAATCACTGTAATATGCTAATATTTATGTTGAATTAAATAGTGATAGATATCCAGAAATGGATCTACAACTAGATTTTAAGGAGAATAAATATACAACTGCTTATAAAATACTTTGTGATTACTTTAATCATGTATCAGATAAAGAAAACTGTCCCATTTCATTATTTGAATTTCGAACTTTGTATCCTTTATTAATATTTGATGTTAGTCGTCAATCTGAAAAGTTGAAAAACTCTGTTACAGATATTAAAATAAGAGCAAATCGGTGCTTGGCTTTTAAAGAGAATATCCCAAGACACACTTATGCTTATGAAGCTTAGTATTATTATTCGACTGACTTATAAAAATACAATTCAGGTAACACATATTGGCTACATATATATATAGATAGTTATAAACATATATATATATATATATATATATATATATATATATATATATATATATATATATATATATATATATATATATATATATATATATATATATATTATATAACTCATATATATATATTTTTATATATATATATATTGATATATTATGATATATATTATTATATATATATACATATTATATATATATATACATATTGTATATATAGATTACATATATATTATTATATATATATATAGATGACGCTATTATATATATATATATATTGAAAGATATATATATATTACATATATATATACATATTATTATTATATATATATATATATATATATATACATATATATATATATATTATGCTATATATATATATATATATATATAATATATATATATATATATATATATATATATATATATATATATATATATATATATATATATATATATATATATATATATCTTTAAAATAAATGAAATATTATTGCATGCACTGTAGAATGATAACAAATACTGAAAATGTTCGAAAAGTTGTAACATCTCATAATTCTTCCCTTAGAGGTGTTTGTGTGAGATGTGGGAAAGTAAAAATTCAATTTACATCTAATAAAATAAATTAAAATATAAATAAATCATGGAGTAACAAAACGCTACCCCATAGAATTTAAATTATAAAAATTAAAAAAATATATAAAATTAAAAAAATTTATATATAAAAATTATATATAATTATTTTTTCCTTTATAATAAATGAAGTATTATTGCATTCATTGTAAAATGATAACTGATACTAAAAATGTTCAAAAAGTTACTTAGGGGCGTTTGTATGAGATGTGGAAAAGTAAAAACTCAATTTACATCTAATAATGGTCAGAATAAGAAATCGAAAGTAGTTGCAAATAAAAAATCTTCTAAGAAGATGAGTAAGGTCAAACTGACAGCCAATGATAAGCATGGTGGTTTTATATTAACTATACCAGCATTGCTAGCAGCTGCGAGTGCAGTGGGTTCTCTTGCTGGTGGTGCTAGTGCGATAGCTAAAACTATTAATGATAAGAAAGCAGCAGAAAAACAGTTGAAAGAAACGTTAAGACATAATCGTCAAATGGAGAAAAAGGGAAAAGGTCTTTTTTTAACTCCATACCCTCGTCGAAAAACTGGCGAGGGATTATATTTGAAACCTTTCAGAAATTAAATATCCAAAATAAACCGCTGAGTCAATATGATCTTATAAAATATGTATAAAACTTAATATTCCAAATTTTAAAGGAATTTATATGAGAGATATTCTTCCAAACAATTCTAATAAAGGAAATGAATGTGGGATTATGAACTTAGATTCAATTAAAGGTTCTGGAACGCATTGGACATGTTGGTTTAAAAATAATAATAATAATAATATTTATTATTATATTGATTCAATTGAGTGTAGATCCTCCTTTAGAATTTGAAAATGATATAAAATGTGACATTTCTTATTCAACTTATCAAATTTAAAAATTTGACGATGTTATTTGCGGTCATTTATGTTTAATAGTTCATTATGGGTTAGCTGCATTAAAAATAGATTTTAATTATATTCTTCATGAACTTTTTTTTCTATAATAAATGAGTGTTAACATCTTTGGTAGTGGTCCTAAAACAAAACAAAGGCTTCCTGGACCTCGAGGACCTCGAAGACCTCCAGGAATAGGATTTAAATATTTTGACGAAGAAGGTAATTTTTATTCTGAAGATAAAAGACTAGCAAAGAAAATTATTGTACTGCAAAAAATTTATACTGATAATTTAGTTACTGAAATAGGAATAAGGTTGAGGAATTTAAAAATACCATAGAAGTTACCATAAAATAAATACCACATCATAAATACCATAAATAAATCGGTTTAAAATCGTTAGAAATGGAGTGTTATATAACAGAACCTAAAGAAACCTATAAATGAATTAAAATCTGAAGATAATCATATTAAAAAATTTGTTGAAGAAATTAAATTTCAGCTCGTTTATATACATAATAACGTTTTGCTGAAAGATGGGTTTGAAAGCATTTTAGAAACGATTATTAGCCAGATTTCAATTCTCGATAAAAAAAATGAACACTAAAATTGTACAAGTTTAAAAAGAATTATGCCTTTATGAGACAATAATTTTTCAAACTAATTCAAAATAAGAATTGGGGAGGTTCCCATTCGAATTCGGTATAAAAGGAGGTGCTTCTGAGAAAAACTGGTTATGTTATGTTATGTTATGTTATGCATTATGAAGGATTCATTGATATACAATTATATTGACCTAGCAAGATATAAATTGTTAATTAATGGAAATGAATATCCCTTAGGTTTAGACAAATATCAAGAAGAATTCTTTAACAAAATCAGTGTAAACAACCTTAATTTTGATGAAAGAGATGTTTTTCAGATTCAAGTAAACGCTGATACTAATAATATAAAAATGCACATAGTTGAAGTTTCTGTAGGGTATAACTATTAATAAAAATATTATGTAAAGAGATGAAGCTATTGAGGATAAAATTATTATTAGTGACGGCTCAGGAAATGTAGCATATAGCTTTGAAAATATTGAAGAAAATATTGATGAAATGAAAAATATAATGGAAGAATTTACATTAGATGAAATTTAATGAAAAAGAATTTTGAAAAATTTAAAGACGAAAAGGAATTAAATAAACTTTTTTCTATAATAAATGGAGAATAAAGCAGAATTATTAAAAATTTTGAACTATTCAACTACTTATTTACAAATCACAAAATTATCTGATTTAACTAAAGAAGTTCCTTATGAAGTAATTGAACATAGAAAAATAACTACAATTTCAATCATTGCTATTCTACGTCAAAGTGAAGATGAAATTACTAATGTATATCTTCCAAGAAGGTTTGTGAATCTCTTGAATGATAGTCGAATTAAATTTTTTAATGAAAACAATATTCAAATGCAATATTTTGGTGTAGAATATTGTAATATAAAATTTAGATAATTCAATATTTAAAAGGAAAATATATATAAAAAATAATAGATATAATGCAAATATCCTTTTTTACTCAATCAACTCCCATTTGTTAATTTTACATATATTTTCCCATACTCTCTGATATTCGTTCACCAATTTTTGGGTTAAAATTTTCTTGAAATTGGAAAGATCACATTTTTTATCACATAGTTGTAGCAACTTTGATAATTTATAATAACAATTTAATGAATTCTTTCTCTTTGAACCTTTAATCTTCTGAAACGCTTGCTCTAATTTATCATTAAGATCTAATATTTTATCATAATTCTTCTTTATATCTTCATGGTTATTATAATACTTTTTAATAAATTTATCTAAATATATTCTTGATGAACATTTTATAGGTAAATCCTGATTATGGTGAGTATATTGTGAACGATAAGGTTTATAATTATTACTATTCCATTCTTAGCTTATATTTTTCATCAAACAGTTCTTCAACTTCTAACAGTTCTTCACATTTATAGCATAAACTATAAAATTTTCTACTTGAATTATCCATCCATATATCTGCTCTAACTTCACATTTAAAACAATAAGAATCACTACTTTCAAAAATGTATTTTCTTCCATGATGAATAAAATATATTTCGATTTCTATTATAGACTTTTTTTTATTATAAATGGATTTTTTAAAATTTTCTATAAAACTGTCCTTATAAAATATTATGTAAGTAGTAGGGAAACTGCCGAGCGAGCGAGTCTGTACTATATACTTTTTCTTAACTGGTGCGCTATTATTCAGTTTCTTTAACGCCTCTCATCATATTTTACCAGATTTTTTTTTTCAAATTGAAAAATTAATCAGTTTCTTTAACGTTTTACTTACTTTGTTTCCTGAAATAATAAAAAGAGTAGCATAAGTAGTAGGGAAACTGCCGAACGATCGAGTACCAGCCCAGAGCTAATGAAATGATGCGTACCAGCCCTAG
>JABUQX010065658.1:5000-12500 GCA_015478945.1 Trachelipus rathkii | reverse complement strand
GATCTGAAGATCTATGAACGTCAGAGGGCTAGTGGCCCGGATGCCGCGTTCCTTTCCCCTTGTTTGAGGGGAGTATGCTTCTGAGCTTGGCGCCTTCCTCGTTTAACTCTAACTCTCTATGTCTTAATCCCACATTTTCTCAGTGCTGAAGCGCGCTTATGTTCAAACGATCCCGTAAAAAGCGTAGTCCGTTCTGATCCTTCAAATTATACGCTCCTTATAGGCTCTCACTTGTATCTATTCTAAAGTCTTTGATTTTCTTCTTAACTCTCATTTCCTGGACCATCTGGAGTCTCATTCCCCTTCTTTCAGATCATCAGTAATGGCTTTCGACGTTCGAGGTCACACTGGTGACATACTTCTTACCTTAACATGATTATGGTCCTCTGCCCTTATGGACTATGACAGATATGGGGAGTCTTGCATGGTGGCGCTTGAAACATTATCCAAAGCTTTGACCGGTTTATGGCACGCGTTTCGCTGCCTTCAAAGCTCCTCCTTTTTGGGTTTCCTCCTTTCTCTTTGACTCACTCTATGGTCCAGTTTTTCTCTCCGATCGCTTCCATCATCAGCACTCGTTGATGGAGGTCCTCTTCCTCCTTTCCTGTAAATTGTGGTGTTCCTCAGGGTTCTGTTTATCTCCAACTTTATTCCTTCTTTTCATGTCAACGATGCTCCTAGCTGTACTTCTAACTCTGTTTACTCTTATGCCGATGACTCAACTAAATCCATTCTTCAACTCATTTGGAAATTTCTGCTCATTTTTTTCTCATTTAGAGTTGTCCTTGTCATTAGTCTTTTCTATTTCAATTCTTGACCGATCGGATGCAGCATTTTCCCGGTTGCGGTCACCGCAACCTTTGTAAAATTCAACTCTTTATAAAAAACTCAACTTCTTTACATCTCCCTCTCTAAAAACACCTCCCCAACTTCCGTTTTTTCTTCGACGGCTCTAAACGTCCATCTGTGAAATAGCCGCCTACTCCTTTATCAATGGAATCAGTGCGCTTTCTTTAGGCTATACGGTGGTTCATCTAACACTAAACGAATCTAAACATGTGTCTTACGCGAAGACCGTCATATTTATACACGACTGCAGGTAGCTAACGTGGCCTTCAAAGAAGCTGCCTGAGTTTCTGTTTCAGGTTGCTGGGAGAATTTTTTTCCTCTGAACAGTTACTCCACTTATATAAGGGCCTTATTCGCCCTTGTAGGGAGGACTCTTCTCAGATTTGGGGGGGGGGGGGGCCTCCGGCTCCACCCTTCTATTGCTTAGGGCTTGCCTCAAAGCTAAAAAAGGACTAATAAAACTGTCCTCCTTTTTCAAAAACTTCCCTTGGACCCTCTATCTCTGGCGGACGTAACGTTTTGGCGCATTGTCATTTTTTTTATAGGACTAAAGCGGAAAGTGCTCGGGGGAGTTGACCTCTCGCATTCCACCACCCTTGCGTCGCCCTCATATCACAAGGGGTGCCTACTTTTCCATACGGATTAACTCTGAGTATATGAAAACCCAGGACTTGTTCTGATGTGAGTGCATCTTTCTTTCCAGCTACTTCTATTCTGTGGAACTCCTTGCCTTCTTTCTGTTTTTCCAACTGTATTTAATCTTACTCTTCTTTAAAGCCCACGTCTGCCTTACCTGGAGGGATTTGAGTTTTAGAGATGGCTTTGGGTGATTTTCCTGTTTTCCTCGATGGCCCCTGTGAAAGCGGCCTAGGCCCGTGAGTGCGTGGTTAACTGTAAACATATATATATATATATATATATATATATATATATATATATATATTATATATATATATACTATATATATATAATATATATATATATATATAATATATTATATATATTATATATATATAATATATATATATCTATGGCGACTCCAGTAACTTTTTACTACTCGTGCTCTCTCTCATCTTCGTGCTCGTTTCTCTCTCTCTCTCTCTCTCTTTCTCTCTTCTCTCTATATATATATATATATATATATATAATATATATATTATATATATATATATATATATATATATATATCTATATAATTTAATACCCATATATATATATGCTATATATATTAAATACTTGAGTTATTCCTTCTAAAACGTTTTCTTTTATCTAAAACGTTTTCTATAGCTGATTCCATGATTAACTATAATATTTAAAGTCACTCTTTTCCTTCTATTATTTGTTTATTAAATATTCTTATGTTACAAAATTATTATTTTATTATGTATTAGTATTTAAACATATTATTTCTAAACATAGTATATATAAACAATTTTGTACTCTAAATTCACAGATACCATCTCCGCCATTCGATTTGGGCATGAACTGCCGCCATTTTTAATGGGTCAAAAGCGTTATTTAATAGCGGTTATTTCTTCCTTTTTTGTTTCAATTTTACATAAACTTTTATATTTATTATGTAATATTTTCATTTATTTGACCAACTTTTCGCAAAAAGAAAATAAGAGAATTTATCGTAACATTATGAAATTCGTAAAAGTTCGATCGTTTCTATAAGTTAACTCGTGTTAAGCACAAGTACAGGAGTCGCCTCCGATATATATATATATATATAATATATGAGATATATATATATATATATATATATATATATATATATATATATATATATATATATATATATATATATATATATATATATATATATATATATGATTAGCTGAAATAATATAATACATTAATCATATTT
Organism: Trachelipus rathkii; assembly: GCA_015478945.1. Taxonomy (NCBI): domain Eukaryota; kingdom Metazoa; phylum Arthropoda; class Malacostraca; order Isopoda; family Trachelipodidae; genus Trachelipus; species Trachelipus rathkii. The sequence goes on along the minus strand of JABUQX010065658.1, from coordinate 9,781 downwards.
CCATTTATTACTGAAACTGATTGACTTTTCACTGTTTTGATTGAAACATTTATCAATAATGCCCGAAAAAGTAAATTAAAATACATATTGATTCGTTATGTGTTTTGTATTTACTATATATATATATATATATATAATATATATATATATATATATATATATATATATTATAATATTATATCTATAGTTACAAATATATATATATTATTACCTTCTCTTTCTTCCTTTTCACTATTATCGTCCTACTTCTCACGTGACCACATTCTTGCTTCCTATTGGACACCCTCGTTGTCCACAAGTGGCTGCCAGGTTTCTCATGAATTTTGTGTGAATATTGGGAACTCCAGGCTTGTTCGTTGTGGTGCCTCCTTTCTTTCCAGCCATCTCTCTTCTGTGGAACTCTCTGCCTTCATCTGTTTCCTGCTGTATTTAATTTCCCTCTCTTTAAGTTCCACCGTCTGCCGGTAACCTCAGCGATTTGCGTTAAGCTTATTATAGGATGGGTTTGGGTTTCTCCATCATTTTTTTCTGCCCCCTCCTTCGGAATGGACTATGCCCGGTGCAGCGCGGTGGTTACCTGTAAAATATAATATATATATATATAGGTATGATATTTTATGTTAGATATAAATATGGAGGATTTCGATATATATATATATAATAATATATATATATATATATAATATATATATATATATGAGTATATGTATATATATATATTATTATTATATATATATATATAATATTATATATATATATTATATATATATATATATATACATAGTATATATATTATAATATATTATAGATATATATATATATATATACTATATATATATATATATATAGCAGGGAAATCTGCCGATACAGCCAGCCCCTTCGCTCATTTCACTCGCCTTTACCAGCCCCATTGCCTCGCTGCTCGCTCTTGCCATCTAGGGGCTGCCGTACACGCTCGTTTCATTCGTTTCTTGGCGGCTGGGGTATTCGATCGTTCGCCAGATTCCCTACTACTTATGCTACTCTTTTTAATTATTTCAGGAAAAACCAAAGTAAGTAAAACGTTAAAGAAAACTGACTTAATTTTCAATTTGGAAAAAAAAAAATCTGGGTAAAAATATGATGCAGAGGCCGTTAAAGAAAGCTGAATAAATATTTCAGTTAAGAAAAGTAATCTGTACAAGGCTTGCTCGATCGCTCGGCGGTTCCCTTACTATATACTTACATTAAAATTTATAAGGACAGTTTTATAGAAAATTTTAAAAAAATCCATTTATAATAATAAAACAACTCGAAATTAGAATATCGAAAATATATTTTATCTCATGATAGAAGAAAATATATTTTTGAATGTTGTGATTATTAACGTTTTAAATGTGAGGTTAGAGCAGAAATATGAATGGATAATTCAAGTAGAAAATTTTACAGTTTTATGTTTTAAATGTGAAGAACTAGTTAGAAGTTGGACATGGAATTGTTTTGATGATAAAATATTAAACCATAAAATGGCAATCAGGGAGAAAACGGAAAAATATGTTCTTAAATATAACGTTGTACGACCTCGGAATTCCCCATAAAATGTCATCAAGAAATATTACAGAGAAATTTAATAAAAAGAAAAATATAATAAACCTATGAAAAAATATTAGATCTTAATAATAAATTAGAGCAAACGTATCAGAAGATTAAATGTCCAAAGAAAGACAAATAATTCGTTAAATTGTCATTATAAATCATCAAAGTTGCTACAACTATGTATAAAAAATGTGATCTTTCCAATTTCAAGAAAATTTTAACCCAAAAATTGTTGAACGAATATTGGAAAATATATGCAAAATTAACAAACGGGAGTTGATTGAGTATTAAAGGATATTTGCATTAAATATAATTTTTTTAATATATAATCTTTTTCCTTTTTAATATTGAATTATCTAAAATTTATATTATAATATTCTACATCAAAACATTGAACTACCTAAATTTTATATGATATTCTCCACCAAAATATTGCATTTGAATATTGTTTTCATTAAAAAATTTAATTCGGCTCTCACTGAAGAGGTTCACAAACCATCTTGGAAGAAATACATTAGTAAGATCATCTTTAATTTAACGCAGAATAGCAATGATTGAGGGTCCCCATTTTGTAGTTATTTATCTAAGTTCAATTACTTCATTAGGAACTTGTTTACTTAAATCAGATAATTTTGTGTTTGTAAATAAGTAGTTGAATAGTTCAAAATTTTTAATATATTCTGCTTTATTCTCCATTTATTATAGAGAAAAAAAAGTTTATTTAATTCCTGTCAATATTACTAATATTACAAACATCTGTAATCAGCAAATAGTGCATACTTTTGTCTCCTACTACAACCTCTATTTTCATCAATATTTTCTTTGCGTCATCAAAGAAGTTAAAGGTAATATATTATCTGGTCTCGTATTATCTTGTTTACTCAACAATAATAATAATAATAATAATACTAAATTTGAACTACGTGCATTTTTATATTATTAGTATCAACGTTTGCTTGAATCTGAATAACATCTCCTTCATCAAGATGAAGGTTGTTTACTCTGATTTTGTTAAAGAATTCATCTTGATATTTGTCTAAAGCTAAGGGATATTCATTTCCATTAATTAACAATTTTACTGATATGTGTTGATTTATATCTTGCGAGGTCAATATAATTGTATCAATGAATCCTTCATATTGTCTCATAACATAATCAGTTTTCTCAGGAAGCACTCCTTTCATACTAATTCGAAGTGGAACTCTTTCCAATTTCTATTGTGAATTAGTTAAAAAATTTTGTTTTACAAACACATTATTTCTTTTTAGCTTGTACATTATTAGTGTTCATGTTTTATCGAGAATTGAAATCTGGTTATTAATCGTTTTTAAAACGTTTTCAAAACCATCTTTTAACAAAACGTTATTATGTATATCAACGAGTTGAGATTTTATTTCTTCAACGATTTTTAATATGATCATCCTCAGATTTTAATTCATTTATAGTTTTCTTTAGATTGTGAAATTCCTCAATTTTATTATTTAAAATTTCTACATCCTCAACTCCTTTTGATAGGACTTAATCATTTTATCTCCTGTTTTTAAAGTTTTAATTCATTTTCAGTTTGTGCTTAACGTTTCAGCAAAACTTTGCTTCTTAGTTCGTTTACTAAATTATCTGTATAAATTTTTGTAGTAACATCGTTTTCTTCTCGAGGATTAGCCGCATTTGCCAGCCTTTTATTTTCGATATCAAAATTACCTTCTTCATCTAAATATTTAAATCCTTCCTGACAGTCCTGGAGGTCCTCGCGGTCCTGGTAGTCCACTTCTTGTTAGAGGTCCTTCACCAAAGTTGTTAACACTCATTTATTATAGAAAAAAAAAATTCTTGTAGAATTGAGTGAAAATTTAATTTCAATGCAGCTACTCCGAAATGACCGCATATAACTTCATTCAATTTTTGTATTTGATACGTTGAATATACAATATCGCATTTTCATATTTAATTTTCTAATTACTAAAGAAGGATCTACACCGAATTAATCAAAAATAGTAGCATAAATTATTATTATTATTGGGTGTGTTAAACCAAACATATTCAATGCGTTCCAGAACCTTTATTGGAATGTATTTAAGATTCCACATTCCTTTTTATTAGATTTGCTTGGAAGAATATTTCTCATATAAATTCCTTTAAAATTTGGAATTTTTAGTCTCTTAAAATATTTTATAAGATCATAATGACTCAGCAGTTTATTTTGGATATTTAATTTCCGAAAGGTTTCAAATATAATCTCTTGCCAATTTTTCGACGAGGGTGTGGAGTTAAAAAAAGACTTTTCCCCTTTTTCCATTTGGCGATTATCTCTTAACGTTTCTTCCAGCTGTTTTTCTGCTACTTTCTTATCATTTATAGTTTTAGCCATCGCACTAGCACCACCAGCAAGGGATCCCACTGAAATCGCAGCTGATAGCAATGTTGGTATAGTCAATATAAAACCACCATGCTTAACATTGGCTGTCAGTTTGACCTTACTCATCTTCTTAGAATATTTTTTTATTTGCAACTACTTTCGATTTCTTATTCTGACCATTATTACATAAATATTGAGTTTTTACTTTTCCACATCTTATACAAACGCCCCTAAGCATATTTTTTTTAGAAGTCGTAACTTTTTAAATTTTTTTTAACAGTTATCATTTAATACTTCATTTATTATAAAAGAAAAAATACATAATATATAATTTTTATATATAATTTTTTTTTAATTTTATATTTTTTTTATAATTTTTATAATTTAAATTCTTTGGAGAAGCGTTTTGCTACCCCATGATTTATTTATATTTTATTTTGTACACATCTAAGGGAAGAATTTTGAGATGTTACAACATTTCGAACATTTTCAGTGTTTTCATTCTACAGTGCATGCAATAATACTTCATTTATTTTAAAGGAGCATATATATATATATATAGATTATATATATAATATATAATATAATACAATCATTCATCAATGTACTTATATATATATATATATATATATATATATATATATACTATATAGTATTATATATATAATATATATATATATTTTTACACTCAGATTGTATTTTTATAAGTCGTCGGGATGATAGCCACTCTAGATACTTATACAATATACTCAGCATTCAGAGCGCCATATCAGGTCGTAGTCTTGGGATATTCTCTTTTAAAATAGCTCTCGGTATATTTTAATAATGTCTAACCATACATTCTGTAACG
>JABUQX010065657.1:12500-20000 GCA_015478945.1 Trachelipus rathkii | reverse complement strand
CATATCAGAAGGACTTCGAACGCCATTAGAAATGCATTAGCAGAAAAAGGACAACAAAATTTTGAACCAATTTTCAACTCCTGATAATAAATTCAATTAATAAAATCAAATAATTAAAATATTTCATTTAAAACATTTAAAAAAAATAAAACTGTTTATATATATATATAATAATATAGATATATATATATATATATATATAATATATATATAATATAATAATATATATATAATATATAATATATATATATATATATATAAATATATATATATATATATATATATATATATATATATATATATATATATATATATATATATGTAATATATATTATATATATATATTATATATATATATATATATATAATAAATAATATATATATATATATATTATAATATATATATATATATATATATAGATATATATTTGTACGTTGTACATATATATATATAACTTAAGTGTTGTAATAATATATATTATATATATATAATATATATATTATATATATATATATATATATATATATATATATATATATAATATATATTATAATTATATATATATATATAACATATATATATATTATATATATATATATATATGACTGTTCTTTCCTTTACATAATACACGTTCGTTTTGATTATTAACCAAAATATATATATATATACAATCAAAGCGAAAAACTGCCCGTCGTTACCAAAATACTGACAATCACGTGATATAAAGGTTATGCTTTTCAACCAATGTGTTGACCAATTTTATCATATTTTTTGACAACAAAAGCTAATTTTTAATTAAAATTAAAAAGAAAAATATATTACTTATTATATATATATATACTATATATATATATATATATATATATATATATATATAATATATATATATATATATATATATAATATATATATATATATATATATATATATATATAATAAATACCTCACATAGATAATATGTTGATTGGCCCTCACGAATGACTTACACCGCCCACAAAACAAAAGGAGGATAGTAAGCAAAATGGGGAATTTTGACCATGAACAAAAAATTATTTATAGCATGTAATTACCGCATTACAATATATTATATTATAATATATACTATATATATATATATATTATATATATATATATATATAATATTATATATACACTTTATATTTAGAAATATTCTATATAAATATAAATATATATATATAAATATATATATATATATTATATATAATATATATATATATATATGATATAATAATACATATATATATATATATATATATAAGTATATATACATATAATATATAAATATATATAATATAATATATATATATATATATATATTATATATATATATATATATATATATATATATATATATATATATATACTTACGTAAAGATAGAAGTATACTATGTTATATATTTATAATTTCGTTGAACAGTAAAATATCATAAAACACTAAATGGCTAGCTAGAAAATTTCCACCCATATTTATCGATATCAGAAAAGGGTGGATAACTACATATTGATATTAAATACCTTAATGATGTTTCAGAGTTTGTGAACACTTGCAGCATTTTTTAAGATATTTTAAAAGCCTTTTTTTATAAAAAAAAATTATAATTTGACTGATTGCTAGAGTTCCAGCAAGCGTGTTGCTCTAGGTGGTTGTTTACTTCACCTTTGGAACAATCCTGTGTAATATATATATATATATATATATATATATATTATATATATAATATATATATATATATATATTACATATATATATAATATATATATATATTAATATAATATATTATATATATATATATATATAATAGTAGCATGTATTGATATGATATTGGTTTCCTTAAATATTATATATATTTTTAAGTTTTAAAAAATGACCAAGAGAAGTAAGTGTGTCTCGAAATATTATAAAGGTCGGAAATCATAGTAAACAAAAAAATCAGTGCAGCTTGTGTTTGGATAATATTTATAATTTGCAAGCTTCAATCATAAATCTGTGTTATATATGAATTTTACTTTTAATATATGTTAATATAAAATTATTTTATTGTTGTACGATGTTTTTTTTTTTACATATAAAATTATAGTTAAATTGTACATAATTTTGTTTATTATGTATCAAATAAATAATCTCTGATCTTGGAAGCCTTTCTCTCTCTCTCTCTCTCTCTCTCTCTCTCTCTCTCTCTCTCTCTTCTCTCTCTCTCTCTCTTCCCTCTCTCTCTCTTCAGATGAAAACTTGACTCTAGCATAAAGCGCCGAGAAAAAGTAATAAATGTTAAAAAGCAATCTATTTGACTTAAGGTCAGCGACTCGTTTATATATGTTAAAGACGATGTTTAATAAAAATTAAATAAAAATAGTTGTTTTTAACACCTTACTATAAAGAGGTAACTGTTAAATTAAAAGGGTTATAACAACTTGTGTTGCTGGTCCATCTAGTCTCGACGTACTAAAGAGCAACATGAAGCTCCCTGGTGGTGATGAGGCGACTTCCAACAGCAGAACAACAAAGCCGGTGTTGTCTATTTAGTTTGCATAAAGCGGAAGTTATTACAAGAAACCTCACATGAACTTCAACAACGACCTGTGTAGTGGAGGAATAAGAAGAAAAGAGCTAACTTCCAACGCTCCTGCCACTATATATATATATATATATATATATATATATTATATATACTATAATATATATATATATATATATATATATATATATATATATATTATATATAATTAATATATATATATATATATTATATATATATAAATAGAGAGAGAGAGAGAAGAGAGGAGGAGAAGAAGAGAGAGAGAGAGAGAGAGAGAGAGAGAGAGAGAGAGAGAGAGAGAGAGAGAGAGAGAGAGAGAGAGAGAGAGAGAGAGAGACTTAAAAGATAATTAATTTTTTCTGAAGCAAAATATAATTAATTGTTTGAAAATTTTTCTATTATCGGTAGGAAAAAATATTTTTGCTTCCAAAACTTTTTGAATTTTTTTTAAATAGGTGATAAATTGGAACTAAGTGACATAACTTTTCATTATTGTTATTGTTTTTTTTTTTTTAAATTTAGAAACTGTTTTTAAAAACAAAAAATTCATCTCTTTTAATTAAAAGAAAATAATTCTTCCTTAATTAACTTAAAAGCTCCAAACTTTTCGTGTGCTTTTTTAAAAAAAAATATCTCAGAAAAAAATTAATATTGCTATTATTATTATTATTATTATTATTATTATTATTATTATTATTATTATTATTATTATTATTATTATTATTATTATTATTATTATTATATTATTATATATTATTATTATTATTATTATTAATTTGATTCTTTTAAATTATAAATATTATTATCATAGAATTATTATTATTATTATAATATTTATATTATTATTATTATTATTATATAAATTAATTTTTTTATTTATTATTATTATTATTATTATTATTATTATTATTATTATTATTATTATTATTATTATTATTATTATTATTATTATTATTATTATTATTATTATTATTATTATTATTATAATCACTGTCATTATCATATAATTATTATTATTAATTATTATTATTATTATATTATTATTATTATTTATTATATATATTATTATTATATTATTATTATTATTATTATTATTATATTATTATTATTATTATTATTATTATTATTATTATTATTATTATTATTATTATTATTATTATTATTATTATTATTATTATTATTATTATTATTATTATTATTATTATTATTATATTATTATTATTATTATTAATTATTAATTATTATTATGATTATTCATTATTTATTATTATTATATTATTGTATTATTATTATTATTATTATTATATTATTATTATAGTATATTTATATATTATTATTTATTATTATTATTATTATTATTCATTATTATTATTATTATTATTATTATTGTTATTATTATTATTATTATTTTACAAATTTTATATCAACGCTTCTCAATTTAATGTAAAAATTTGCAAGCCCCTTTTTTTTTTTCCCCCCCCAAAATTTTTCTTAATATTATTAACCCCTTCATGATTGATTTTCCTGCGGACTATTCTAGAATAGAATAGAACAACAGCTTTCTGAACTTTTAATCTAATATTTCGCCTGGCCACTTCAGGCATCATCAGAGAAGAGTTCTAGACTAATTTAACAAATGATGAAACAAAATAAAAAATGTTATTTAAATATAAAAATATAAATGTGAAGTAACAAATTAAAGTTTTATAACTAACGTTAAATCTAAAATCCTTAAGTAATAATTATATTATTAATAGAGATTCTATCTAGCCAAACCTAAAAAAATGTTCAAAAAAATTTCCATTTCATTGTACTTAATGTTGATAATTGACTTGTGCTTTTTTTTTATTAAGATCGACTCAGCCAGCCTTAATTCAAAAAAATTTCCTGCTCGGTATAGTATGTTAGAATTAGAAATGTCGAGAATGGGTTAGGGGTTTCCGTGATACGTTTTCAAGTGTTCAAAGATCTTACTAGGCCTGTGGTATCTATGTTATGAGACACCGAAGTTTGACGGGAATTAGTAGTATTACCCCGATGTTAAGAGGGCATTACAGCCATCTTATTACAGAGAAATTGGATATACTACATAATTCACATTCTCCTTAGTCCCACTAGTTCTTTCAGAAAACATAGAAGAAAGTTTCAATGGCTTATAGTAACATCTAAGTTTTATTTCTTTAGCGTTAGATTTGGACTTGATGTGATATTGAATTATTTTCCTTAACCTGATATTTTCATAATTAAATATATCTATCGTTTTGGCGATCTAAAAAAAAAGTCAAGCTATCCCTATTATCTTCTGCTTTTTCTTCGAGAATTTTCTTATTTATAAAAGTTTTAATGATTTTATCTAGCAGATATTGGGGAAAGTTATTATTAACAAGATTCTGTTTAATTCTTGAGAGCTCTGCGTCAAAAAGTTTCCAGTCAGAGCAAATGCGGTACGCTCTATGCAGTAAAGTTTTAATTAGTGCGATTTTGTAAGTAAGGGGTAAGTGTGAACTGAAATTAGTATATAGGCCTTTGTCAGTAGGTTTGACGTAAATACTTGTGGTGAGGGCTCCACTTGGATCAAAGGAGATGTTAACGTCTAAGAAATGGAAGGAATTATTTTCAGATTTTTCAAAAGTAAAATTTAGGACACTTAAATTTTGGAGTTCATCAATAAAGAGCTTAACATCTTCATCACGTTCGAAGACCACGAAGGTGTCATCAACATATCGTATATATAGTCTGGGATTGAAAGAATTATTTTTGCTTAATATTAAATTTTCAATATGCGACATGTAGAAGTCAGCGAACGTTGGTCCATTATTATTATTATTATTATTATTATTATTATTATTATTATTATTATTATTATGATTATTAGAAAATTTGGAAAAAGCTTGGCAAATCTTCACTAGATTATTTATTAGTTATTATTATTATTATTATTATTATTATTATTATTATTATTATTATTATTATTATTATTATTATTATTATTATTATTATTATTACTGTAGTTATTTCTATTATTATTATTATTATTATTATTATTATTATTATTATTATTATTATTATTATTATTATTATTATTATTATTATTATTATTATTATTATTATTATTATATTAATATTATTATTATTATTATTATTATTATTATTATTATTATTATTATTATATTATTATTATTATTATTATTATTATTATTATTATATTTATTGTTACTATTATTATTTATTATTAATTATTATTATTATATTATTATTAATAATTTAAAATTATTATTATATTTATTTTTATATTATTATTATTATTATTATTATTATATTATTATTATTATTTTTTTTTGTTAGAATTTCATCAAACTTTTTAGAGAGATACTCTCCCGTTTGTTTCTCATGCAAAGGTTCTGCAGATAATACAAAGTTTACTTTTCCAAAGTTCATAAAAATTAAGGAATAACAAAATTATTTTGGAAAATATTCTTTAATTTAAAAAGTATTTAAAACCAATTTAATTATTATAAATAGTTTAATATATATACTATATATATATATTATATATATATATATATATATATATATTGAATTTATACTATATATATATGTATATATATATATATATATATATATATAAATATATATATAATATTATATTATATATATATAGTATATATATATTTATATATACCCTCCCTTGAAAGTGGTTAACACAAAAAAAAAAAAAAAAAAATTATATTTGTGTCTTCAAATTGGAAAAACATTTTTTTCTTTCTTCTTTCTCTCTTCTTTTTTATATCTTGGTTGAAATAAGGGAAAGAACTTTCGTATTAAAAGGAAGAAACAACTTTAAGGTAAACTTTTAGAGCACACCAGTACATTACATACATACAAACATTAAATACATACATACATACATACATACATACAATACATACATACATTACATACATACATACATACATACATACATACATACATACCATACCATACAATACATTACATACATACATGCAGCATACATACATACATAACAATTACATACATACATTACAACATACATACATACATACATACATACATTACATACATACATACATACCATACATTACCACAGACCACATGCGGCAAACACACCAAATATAAATATTATATATATATATATATATATATATATATATATATATATATATATTATATATATATTATATAATATATAATATATTATTATATTATATATATATATATATATATTTTACATTTGTCACCTCCGCTCACGGGCAGAGCCCCATTCAAGAAGGGGGTGTTGAACGCCTCAAATATTCATCTAATGCAAATTACGCAGATGAGCACAACGCAGGCTTTAAAAGATGAGGGAGATTAAATTGAGTAGGAAACACAGAAGATGGAAGAGAATTCCACAGAACGGAGGTGGCAGGAAAGAATGAAGCACCTCAGCAAACAAGTCTGGAATTACTAATAACAGCACAAAATACATGTGCTGACACAGCACCCCTTGTGCTTCGTGGGCGTCGTAAAGGTGGTGGTAAGCGAGTGGAAAGTTCCTTAGAACACTTGCCGCTACGGTACCTATAGAAAAAAGATAAAGAACCCAAAACCGCGCCGTAAAGATAGAGGGTCAAGTGAACTAGAAAGTATACAGGACAGTTTATAAGCCTTTTGGCCTTTGACTCGACCCTATCCAAAAGCCGGGTGAAATGAGAGCAGTACTCCATACAAGGGCGGATGAGACCCTTGTATAGCTGGAGCAACTGAGAAGAGGGAAAAAAGTCTCGCTGTCTAAACAGAAGTCCCAGTTCAGTTTCTTTGAGGCCGCCCTAGCAACCGTTGTGATGTGAGATGTGAGGCTTCCGACATTTTTTTGCTTATGTTAAGGCCAAGAATGTTTATATTATCAACAGGAGAGACGAGAGGACCGCGAAAGAGATA
>JABUQX010065656.1:7500-14398 GCA_015478945.1 Trachelipus rathkii | reverse complement strand
GAGTCAACTGCTATAAACTAGCCATATATATATAGAATCGCAAAATAATACATATACCACGTACTATACCTGTACATAACTTTATATTATAATATATATATAATATATATAATAATAATATATAAACTATTACTATACATATATATATATATATATACTATATAAAATATATATATATCGACCTCTGCGAGCCCATAATATAATAGTATAAATATAAGATATATACTACTCACTAATCACATACTATATATATATATATATATCATATATTATTACACTATAACTATATATTATATATATTATATACTAATAATATATATTATAACTTTAAAATCAGTATTACACTGTACTTTCAGTTTTGAAATCACGATCCCATTTAAAAACGATTGGTTAAAATAAAGCTTTATATCACTTTATATGAAAATTCGACATCATAGACAGGAGTTTATTACAGATTTATGGAGCGCTCCACAGCACCGCAAATTCCTTGGGTCCGCTCCAATCTCCGGAGCGTCTAACACATCAGCTCCGAGCTCCAAAAGTTGCTCCGTTTCTCAGCTAAAGCCTGGAAGCTAGAAAAAAAAAATACGGCGCTCCGCTCTAGCTTCGACAATTGGAGCCATCTTCACCGCTCCGGAGCCGGAGTCGGAGCCAACCTAACTCTAATATATATATATATATATATATATAATATATTATATAATTATGTATAATAATATATATATATTATATATATAAATATTATATATATATAATATATATATATAATAGATATATATATTATTATTAGATATATAAATATATATAATAAATATTAATATAATATATATATATAATATATATTATATATATATAGTATAGTATATATAAATACTATATAATAATATATATATATATATAATATAATATATATTTATAATTATGCTATGCACGAAAGAATAATGATACTAACACAATAATTTCTCTTTACAACTATAATTACTGCTACTGCAAAAATTTAAATCGTTATTACTGTTAGTACTACTGCAACTAATAATAATAATAATAATAATAATAATAATAATATAATAAATAATAATAAAGACATAATAATAATAATAATCAATAATAATTAATAATGAAAATAAATAAAAATAATAATAATCATTAAATATAATAATAATTAATAATAAAATAATAATCAATAATAAGTAATAATAAAAAAATAATAATAATAATAATAATCAAAATAATAATTAATAATAATAATAATAATAATAATAATAATAATAATAATAATAATAAAAATAAAGATAAAAATAATAATAATAATAATAATAATAATAATAATAATAATAATAATAATAATAATAATAATAATAATAATAATAATAATAATAATAATAATAATAATAATAATAATAATAATAGTTACATAAAACATATGTAACAATGGTAAGTCCTTGTCCGCTTGCTGCAACAATAAACCTCAGAACTAGAAGCATCCAGAATGAGTTGGCCTCAGCGGCTGCCACAGATGTTAAAAGGAATAAAAAGTCACATATCAATATCGTAAGTCAGCGACCAAACCTATATGGAAGAAGAGATGGATAATATATAAAGATAATATATATATATATATATAATATATCATATATATTTATAGATAAATATATATATATATTTAATAATATATATAAATATATATATATAGTTATCATATATATAAATAATATATATATATATATTTGTCGTGAATGAAAAAATCGTTTCAAGTGTTTTTAATACATCTATATAGTTTAACAGGAAACGGAAGGTTCAATGATATGTATATATATAATATAATATACTATATATAGATATATAATATATGATATAGCATATATATATATAATATACTATTATATCCTATATATACACTGTATATATATATAATTATAATATATTTGTGAGTTGTCTGTTCTTGTTTTCAATTTTCAGGTTGTTTAAAATAATTTAAAATAATTCTTCACATTGTTTAGATAGAAACGTCATTTTCCTTCACTATATTTATATATATATATAATAATACTATATATATATATATATATATACTATAATAATAATATACTATATACTAATAACTATAGGTCCTATATATATATATATATATATATATATATATAATATCATATATATATACTTATACTATATATTATATATATTTATATACTGTATATATACATATAATATAGATATTATTATATATATATATAACAACCCACTAAAATATATATATATATATAGAATAATATATATATATATACTACTATATATATATTTACCATCTCCCATGTAGGGCTCTCGCCCTGTCAGTTGGAGCATCATTTTCTTCCTTTGGCCCAGATACTCTTGATTCTAGAGCACTCTAGAAAAACATTTCTCGGCCCTTGAGTTATACACTCAGGTAAGGGTATCACCCTTTTAGGGGAACTAGCATCTCTTCCATTTGGCCTCCGGATAATCTCTTCATCCCAGAAAATCTCAGAAGATTCGTTTCCTAAGGCGCAAAAGATTCCCCAATGTTGCGTCCAGGAGTCTGTATAGCAAAAGATTAATGACCGTTTGCTAGCCCCTGCGCCTAGAATATGCGAAGAAAGAAAGGTGCTTCGTATGTCCGACTGCCTCCGAATAATCCAATTTTCTCTATAATTAGAACATATCAATCAACCGTCACTAAGAGTATGCAGAGAACTAACATCGCCATCACCATATGTTAAATTCGAAAAATTAATACTTTGTTATTAAAAATTGCGAAAAGCAACTAATTGAGATATTTTGCCACCTCCTCAAAATGGAACTTAATTTTTAGTTAAACTTCCAATTTATACATTTTGAGTGTATCGAAAGAACTTTATATGAAGATCATTTTTTAAAACCTATGTTTTTAACATTTTTCACTTCACCTCCTGCAATTTTTTTCAAAATGACTTTAAACTTGAAATATACATAGATGGGTCCATTTTCTACAAAATCCACGGAAGAGTTTTTGATTTTTGAAATTTGTGCTCGGCAATGTCGAAATTCAAAACCTACTTTTTTTTTTGTTTTTAGAATGAAAAACTGCGAAATTTTTTTATCAGGATGAAATTTTCAGAGCATTTTTAATCGGGGGAGATACCCATTTTTTTATTTAGATAATTTTTTTGTATATGCATTAGTTTTGGATTTGTCCTTAGAATAAATTTTCAAAAAAATTTTTTGGGGGAAATTTTTAAAAATTTTTCTTTTGATTATACAAAATAATTATCTAAATAAAAAAAATGTATCTTGTCCGACTGTTCAAGTCCTGAAAATTTTATGCTGAATGGATAATTAGGGAAAAAAATATATCAATATTTTATTTTTTCAAAAAAAACACTATATATATATATATAATATATATATATATAAATATATACTATATATATAATACTAGATATAACTATATTATATATATATATACTATATAAATATATATATTAATATATAATCATATTATATATATATAATATATAATATATACTATACATACTATAATATATATATATATGATATAATAATAGTTATTCCCCTTATCTTACTCCAGAAGCAAATTTTGAAGGGAAATTTAAACAAGAGAATATAAATATCCCTTTTAGTTTTTTGGATTTATACCTATATAAAAAAAAAAAACAACTTAAGAAATGTTTTAACTCAACCATAGTCAACACTATATTTATATATATATATATATACTATAATATATATATATATATATATATATATCTTATATATAATATATATATATATATATAATATATTATATATATATATTACTATATATATATATATATATATCTAAAATATCATGACCATAAGGTAACCACATTCCTCAAAATAATTTATGCTATGTAAAGTTGGTAAACCTTGGAAATGCATTTTAAGATTCTGAATTTGCAATAATATTGCATGAAATGTTAAAAAAGAAAATTTTTGTTCCTCTTTTGGATTCACTTGTAGGCTTATGAAGAAATAACTAAGCAAAACTTTTGTTTTTATTTAAATTTGAATATCACATAAAGTGTGCAGAACGTCATATACCTATAATATATATATAGATATATATATATTATAGAACCTATATATAATATATATATATAGTACTATATATATATAATATATAGTATATATAGAAATATAATATATATATATATATATAATTCAGAGAGCCGGAATAATTTTTTAAGGAGGGCTTTTTTAATTTTATCTTATATTTTTATTTAGTTTTTTATTCTTAAAAAAATCAAAAATATATATATATATATTATAAGTATATATAATATAATATAATATCATATATTATTATATAATATATATATATATATATATATATAATATATATATATATATATATATATATTTATAAATAATATTTATAAAATATATATATATATATATAAATATAAATATATATATAATAATATACATATATATATATATATATAATATAATATATTAATATAAATATATACGAAATATATATATATTATATATATATTAATATATTATATTATAGTACCATCAATATATATATATAAAAACGTTACCAATAGTACAGGAAAAAAATATACAATGTTGGAATCCTGGTAAAATTTTACCGAGGAAACTAAGAAAAAAAAAAAGAATAAAAAAATAAAAAAATAATTTATCTCAAAAAAACTACAATAGCTACAATGAAAAGGAAACATTTTTGGAATCCTTGTCAAATTTTGGTTAGGCAAATGTAAACAAAAGAGAGATTTAACCAAAAACAAACAATATCTATATTTTTTTTTTTCTCTGTTGGTGGTTCCGTGACAAGAGCACCTCGAGCCCGTGCGGCGAACATAGGACTACGACTATACTAAACGCGATATCCACCATAATATATATATATTAGTATACTATATATATATATATATATATAATATATATAATATCTCCATCCAACTCACTAATAATATACTCTCATTCTATATATCTCTACGCTACCTTCCAGCCACCGCTTAGGATAACTACCTCCTCAACCTATCGCTTATAAAATTATAGCTACTGTCTTATGTTGTAGAGAGATAGATTCAGATCATAATCACTACGGGGCGTCAGGCATATCGTAGGGGCCCTCCGGCTCTCGATAGCGACGGACACGAGCGGGACAGGTCTCTTGCCATCAACCGTAGGAAGGGCGAGCATGGATACCCTCCCCGTCACACCCATACGAATACCAAAGAGCGGGGGTTTCCGGAGACCCTCCCCGGAGGCGGGGAATATAGCTACTAAAGCCCCGTAAGTACTACGCCCCGGAACAACGTCCCTCCCGACTAATACCGCCCCAACCATCGCACATCGTGTCGCGGACCAAACCGCCGTAATATACCCTTGGCCCAGCAAGCTACACTTCGTATACGCTAGACAATACACAAATCTAACGTATACAACAGACATTACAACCGACTCAAACTAGAGACCCTTGGTCACCACAACGAATGAGTCTATTTAGTTTTTCCTTAACGTAGTAACGCTAACGCGTATAATAAACACAATCTCTTAAATAGGCTTTCTACTCATCACATTCACACATCATACACCTACTTAACACCTCAACACACATTAATAGTAACCTAAACTAGTAACAATTACTAACCGTATTATAACGATATACCATCATCACGAACTACCATCTACTACCACATACACATGCCACTTGATTCGCTCAATGACCCTAAACTATCATAGTTAACTAGTACCTATATCATACTACCCACAGAGCCTTTCAGCACCTCACCTACCCACGCGAATCCTACTACGTCTCTGATTACATCTATATATTCAATAAACACTGTCGACTGCCATACAAATCACTATTAGTATCATAACCATAAAGGCTCGGAATAAACAACCCGCAGCATTACCGATTATATACTTATATATATATACTAATCAGGAATATATTATTGATTTTCGTACCCAAATCAGTCATGCCGAAGAATGGGTTGAGTCCTGAGATTTTGCACTTATTGGCATCAAAATTAGTATGTTATTTTTTTTTTTTTTTTACGCAACCGAATATATTTGACAATCTCCATCATAACTCTTCCTGTTATTATATTGCATTCTGAGAAAATCTCATTAAACATATTCGTTTCCTCTTATTTTAAAAATATCGCTCCAGTTCATCACGAGTTAACTACGCCACGGTATGGCTAGGCTAACACTAGTCTAACTAACAACAGTCAAAAAATTAATAATAAGTTTAAACCGCATATTTTTAAATCATGTGGAGTTTTTCAAAAAAATGCCGAAAGAAATCTTTTTTATAAATTATAAAAATAATAAGGTTTATAGAAGGGAATAAAATGTATCTGTATCATCCCTCTAAAATAATAAATTCGGATTAAATTCCCAAAGCTTTCTTTTTCGGAGAAGATCAAGGGAATAAGCCCCATATATACTATATATATATATAATATATTATATATATATATATACTAAATTATATATATAATATTAAATATATATATATAATATATAATATATACTATACTATTATATATATTATAGAAATATATATATATATATATAATTATATATATATTATATATATAATATATATATAATATATACTATATATGATATATATATATAGATATATAGCCTGTTACCTATACTACTCACTTCATTAATCGTTTATCTCAATACATCCATGGCCGTCTCGACCTGTCGTATTAGGCTTCTATAATATTACATATATATACAATATATTCATATCATATATATATATATATATAATATATATATATATATATATATATAATATATATATATATATATATATTACTATAGTAAGTATATACTATATCATATAGTATATATAATATGT
>JABUQX010065655.1:55000-65000 GCA_015478945.1 Trachelipus rathkii | reverse complement strand
TATTATATATATATAATAATTATATATAATATAATATATTATATATATATTTGCCTATTTTGCTAATCAACTAATTTTAGATATTTAAAACCTTATTAATTAATGTTATAGAATTCTGTTATATTTTATCTTTGCTAAAGAAATAATTAGTTTAATTACCTTTTTATTATTTAACCACCTGAAAAATATAGCAATATTTAACAATACTTTACAATAAAATGAACAATTTTGTTCTTTTTTTGTTTAAAAAAAAATTAATTTAATTGACTAAAGAAAGATCTTGAAAGGCAAACTATCATTATCTATTTGTATTAAATCTTGGATCTTAAGTATGTAGTGCAAAAACATTAAACATTTCTCCCGTTTCTTGAGTGCATCCGATTTTTTTTAGGAGAATAAATTGATCCTCCAAATGATGAGTCTTTCACTTTCCACGGAACAAGGGGACGGAGCTTGAATATTTTCTAGCAAGGACACCCAAATGCTGAAAGTTCTTTATTCGATGACACTATTGTAGGGACTTGCTTGAATGTTTAAGAAGTTTATAATTTTTATTTGGGCTATTTCTACTTTTATACATCCTTCAATTTTTTCAATATATGTGTGTCTTTCTCCTTGGGAAGGAGTTTCTTTGCTGTTTTTAAAGCCTTTTTCTCTTTAAATTCGGAAAAAACAACTTTCAAAACTGAAGTTAAAAACTATTATCTTCGTATCACTTTTTTTTCGATTCCCTATTCTGTTGATAAAGGTTAGAAATCTGAAAATTGGTTTAAAGTAGTGGAAACTGTTTTCTTTCCTTTATACAACATAATATCTCACTTCCATTGCTTAAGAATATCTTCCACGTTTATATTGGTATTAATCATCCTCAGGATCGTAATTTTAAAAGCGTGGATCAGATAGGTTAGCAAGCACAAGATTTCTTATCAGTAAAGTTAAATGCTGAATCTATTTTTTACTGAATTTTTCCCATGCTGATACTGTAGACCCCAAGTCCCTTAAATAGTTCTTTTTTTCTGACCCTTTTAAAAAAAAAACGGCAAATCACTTTCATATTTGGGAATATTGCCGTGCCATTGATTCCTTGTGGCTCATTAAATTTTGTACAATCAACAAAATTTTTAGTATTTTTTAGCAATTTTCAAGAACTTTCCATTGTTTCTAAGCATACAGGTTTTGAAAGATCACTGCAATATGAAAGAGAGCCGTCTTTTGTTCAAAAATTTTTTGAAAGCAAATGATACTGGCTTACATAAATCTGGTTTGTACATCCTGAATAAATCTGTGCTGTTGTTACATTAAATCTAGTTTGATATTCTTTATACTTGGAAATAGCTTGAGGCGGGTGATTAAAATGACCTACGATTTGTTTCCATATGGATATATTTTTCTTACGTCTCCTTGTTCAATATGGCATCATGAGAACTTAGTGTCAATAAGTTGTTAAAAAGCAAAGGTAAAATTCTGGAATCCTGCTTGTATAACTCCTGCAGCCATATTGGGTGCGTTATCCCTTACTATAACATGAATTTTTATTAGCAGGAATATTGAATTCTTCCATAACATTTTTGAAGACAATCACTTATATCAGATGCTGTGAGATACTGAAAAGGTGAAACTCGAAGGATAGCATTTTATATTCAATAGCTCAATTATTACAAGCCTACAAGGCAAATATTTCACTGCTCACTTAGGAGTTCACGGGTATATAATTATTAAAACATATTTCATAACATGACTAACGAAACATTGCCAAATGTCTGCCTGCCTGAAATCCTTACATGATATCTTAGGCTCTACGTAAAGACTGTGCCGCTTCAATCCATTTTTCTTTAATTAAATAGAATTCAGGAAGAAATGAAATTAAAAATAATACGGCCCCGACTTCGAAATATTGTCTGAAATATCAGTAAAGATCGATAAAATATATTTTCAGATTGTATACCAAGGAATCGGTCAAAGAATCGGTACAATTTTGCCGATTACGATTCCGATTCCGATTCCTGAAAAACAGCCGATTCCTCCGATCCCGATGCCGATTCCGATTAATCGTCCCATCACTAAGTATATACCTGTGTTATCAGGATTGCGAGATATGGACCCAACTCTTTTTGCACCCCACCCAATCTCTTTCCCCAGCCTCAACCCATTGAAAAAAAGTTATATATACGAATAATAACTTTGAAGATTAATAGCTTTCATTATTGTTTAAAAAAACTAAAATTTCTGGCCCATTAAAGGAGATTTGCTTCTGCTATTTTCTTCGTAAATGAGATCTGCATCGCTGAAAGGATCTCGCCAACTACACTTATTGAAGGGCATGTTAAGTATTTCCTCCGAGGTCTGCAAGATGTGAAAAACTTTTACAATTATCATGCCATCAAAGCAATGGATCTTTATCCGGTTTCCAAGAGTTTTCGCTTTTGATAATCTTCGATCAATGACAGAGTGTCCTTTGACACCTCTGAACAAGACTCTTCATAGCTGCTAGAAGTCAAAAGAACCTTCATGGATTCTGCAATGGTTTCGCTAACAGATAGTTAATGTGTGTCTGTTTCTGCAATCTTTTCCTTTTTATTGGCTGGTGAAATTTCTGGCTTAGCAGCATTTCATCACATAGGCATACTAAATAAATTTTAAGCCCTTTGGAAACCACGTGGTTCAGAAATTTTGGTTTTGTATCTGGGAGGATCCAGAAAAGTCTAACTATTGCAGATGCGTAATCGTTTTGCAGATTTGGAAATCTATTATCTATCTCCACTTAATGTTTCTGTCACCTTTGAAAGTCCCTTACTTTTATTAGCAGCATTTACCACAGCTTTCATCGTTGCAATAGAGGAATCTCGTCTGCAAACAAGATTTTTGAGATAATAGTCTTTAGTTACCTCTTCCAAGCTGTTTAAGAAGAGTACATACAATTACCTAAAACCGTATTTAATCATCACCTGTCCAAAGCCTTCACCTTTGTGTTATGTTCGAGGCATTAAGGGAGATAGCTTTCATTTATTTCTTTCCATCGCTCTCAAGCATGTACAACTTACTATTCCAAACGAGTCTGAAAACGGTGCGGTACAGAAGTTGAGGAACATTTAGTCTCATAATTCATAAATGAATACTATCCGCCATCCGCAAAAAAAAATTTCATGTGGATGCGAATGCAAATGCGGATGCCGGGTAGAGAAAAATTATGCGAATGCGGATATCTTACACCTCTAGTCATTACGGTATTTTACCGTATAGGCATTTGAGATTAGATTCATTGGAAAAGTATTTTTTTTATTCTCAAAAAGCAAGCGAAAAAAAAAGTAGTTGAAACAAAAAAAAAAATGGTTTTATGTAATTTTGTAAGCACTAAGCTGAGTCAGAGTCGAAATTTTTGAATTTGACTGCTGAGTCGGAGTCGGGTGGAGTCGAAAATTTTTGTTAAGTGGAGTCGGAGTCGGGTCGGAGTCGGATGTCGAAAATCCAAATATGAATTTAAGGAGTCGGAGTCGAAAAATTTATTTTACGACTCGCAGCCTGATATATATATATATATATATATATATATATATAGTATATATATATATATATAATATATATATAGTATTATTATATATATTATATATATATATATATTATATTATTATATATATATATTATATATATATATATATATATATATATATATACTATATAATATATATATATATAATATATATATATATATAGTTATATATATATATATATATATATATATATATGCCATTGTTGGCAAATAATACGTCAAAAATTGCTTTTTAACATGTAAAGTAGTGATATATATATATATAATATATATATTTATATATATATATATATATATTATATATACATATATATTTTATTTATTATTATAAATTTATAATATACAGATTATAATATATTTATATTAATATATTATATATAATATATATATATATATATATATTATTATATATTAATTTATAAAACGATTTCTGCATGTAAAGTGTTTCAACACACTTTAATATCATTTTTTTTTCTCGACTGCCCAAATATTGCATTTTTTCCAATTGGACAGCAATAAACGATATAGCAGTAGCTACTAATAAGGCTAAAATTATGTTAAGAACGGTAAGCAAAGAAGACTAATTCTAGATTGCAAACTTTCTGAAAGCATACTTTCTGAAAGATTGAAGATTTTTCGCTGGTTTAATGAAGAAAGAAAAACGGCTCAGTGCCACACATTCGTATTATTAAAACTCGATTTATGAAAAGGCATATTTTAATCGATGGCTTTGTGAAAAATGATAAATTAAATTGATAATTACAGATTAATTAAGATAATAATTAAATTCGTTTTCCTGGTCAGCGGTTCACCTTAATTCATGTCTAAAGAACAAGAATGTAAAATTCATGGAAAAAATTTTGATAGGATATAGAGTTGGACTGCAAACTTAGGGCAATAGTGACTAACGAAATTCTTGATTATATTGACCGAAATAATTCTGCCAGGTTCCTGATGACCTATATTGATAGATTCTAAAGGAACGTAGTGAATTAGTATTGCATATTACATACTTAATATGTAGCAAATAACTCTAGGCTTATTGACAGGTGACTGAGAACTGGGGGGGAGAGATGTCACATGTTGTGGGTATATACAGAAAGGTAGGTAAAGAAGATGTGGGAACTAAATAGCGTTAGCTTAAACATCATAGTGAATATTTGATCGGATTGATTTCCGAAGTTGAATAAGCAGGGATATTTATCAGATAATATACTGTAAAACTCCTGGCGATGATTTTAAGTAGCGGAGAATTGTGTTGGACGAACTTTCTGTAGCTCTTAGCTGTAGTACTGATTGTGCTGACAAATACAGCCTGTTGATTTTGTATTTAGTTTAGATTATTATATAATGCATTTGTTTAATGTTCTCCATTTACCAGGCTGATTGCATATATTCACAATATTTGCTTAGTGTGTAGTGTTTTTTAACTAGATATAAAAGTGACTGTGCAATATTCAAATGTTACCTAATGGTCATAAATAATCAAGGGAATGTGGTAATAAGTGGAGTTCTTCAAGGTTCTCGTTACTGGAACACACTTCTTGTTCATTATTGTATATAAATGATTTTGATGTTGAAAATAAAAAGTTAAGGTCTCCAAGTTTTACTATGATAATAAAATTTGCTACTTCTGTTGGCATTCTAAGGTTTATGACAATTCATCTAACCTGGAATAACTTCTTAGTTGGGTCGAACATATGTGGCAATAAATTTCAATAGGAAAAAGTGATAAGGGTTACCTTACCAAAGGTAAAGGTCAAATAAAATTTTAATTAAGGTGCTCAGTGGAAATAGCGTAGAATGCTGTTTTGATAAAGAAAATTATTTTGGTGGTTGTTATTATAGTAATTTGAAATAGTCAGCATCAATGTTGAAAAGCTAGAAAACAGGGTTAACAAATGGCGTTGGTATCTTTAAACTGGAATGTCGCTTATAAAAACAGGAGGCAAGAGGGAAACTTTGCAATAATAATGTTAGGACTGTTAAATGAATAATTTGTAACAAGTTTGGAGTCCGATCTAGGAGGAGAAATAATATGGTTAATAAATGTACAGCGATAAAGCTGCAAAGTGATATGGGTTTTGGAATATTACGTTAGTGAGAATGGGGGTTAAAAGAATAGCAGTAGCATTCTTCCTGTAGAAAAAGATTTCTTTCTTTTAGGAGAAAATATTGATTGATATTTATAAAATTAACGTCGTCTGTTGAACCATTGTTGAGGAAAGTTAAGTTTTCTCATTTACTAAGCCATGGGTTTTGGGAAAATATACGTTATGAAATGGGGTTAAAAGAACTAGGCAGTAGGCATGCTTCCTGTAGAAAAAAGATTTTTTTCTTTTAGAGAAAATATGATTCATATTTATAAAATTAACTCGTCTGTTGACCATGTTGAGGAAAGTAAGTTTCTCATACTAAGCCATGGTTGGAAAATATACGTTATGAATAAAAAAAAATAAAAAGTAGACTTTCAGACTGGGTTTAAAAAAATTCTTGTATAATCATTTTAGTTTAAATTGCTTGTGCTATTAACTGGAATGCTTGCTGCAAGATTTAAATAAAATACAAATATTAGGTTTTGCTGCAAATTGGTGACTAGTTAATTGTTTTAGTTGTATTATCTTTGAGCTGAAATTAAATGTTCTGGAGCCTTGAAATAAGGGGACAGTTATTGATAGGCTCATATGTTCATAATTGTTCGCTGATTAATGGCACTAATGAGAAATGTTTCTGTTGTTGTTTGTTGTAGCTAGTAGTCAGGATACGATTAATGAAAATCCGGATATAACATCGGCTGTAGTGAGATTTTCAGAAAATTCGGGCGAATTTCTTTTAAATTTCTCGATTTTCGTGAAACGCTCGGATGCAAACAAATATCAACTGACTTATATAAACAAACAAATATAAATGTTATCATCTAATTTAATCAATCGGTTAGTTATTTTTATTTTATCAATCAAATAATTTAATTAATATCAAAAACATAGCTGGGAAAATATTGATAAGGCGTAGCGTCAAGCAGAGATATTTAAAAGACTTTAATTGCAATCGTTATTAGACCATATCTTAACGAAAAATTTATAGTTAAATCAACAGATGAATTTTTGGAAAAACTAAACAACATTAATTCTTTCGATGTTAACAAAATTATATCTCTGGATGTTGAAAGTCTTTTCACGAATGTTCCTATATCTGAAACTATTAACATAATATTAGAAAATGTTTATCATCATGACATTAAAGACCACCGCCGTTCCATTGAAGAAGACCTTCTGAGAAGGTTACTTTATTTATATGTACCCACGAAAACACCATTCAGCTTCAATGGTAAAACATATATTCAAAAAATGGCGTATCTATGGGATCACCTTTAGGACCAACTTTTGCAGATTTCTACATGTCATCTGTAGAAAACAAAATTTTTAATGAAAACGCCCCATTCAACCCTTTCTTTTACATTCGATTCGTAGACGACACCTTTGTAATATTTAACGATCCAGAACATTGTGGAAGGCCACTCTCTGGGAAGTGGAAAGAACATCTATACAGAGCTGAACTACAGAGCCGAACTACAAAGTTACAGGGTAGAGCCGAACACGCCCTATGTTTAAGATGTAGTTGTCGTTTCGTGGAACTAAGCCACGTCTCCAAGCCGCCGAATTATCACTTTTCCAAAATTGCAACAGCATGTAACTTCCTTCTAGAGAATTAATATAAAATAATAGCAAAATTACAACATATTATTAAAATACGAGCAATTGATGTTAATTATATAATTAAACCCAGAACCAAGGTGAGTTTAGAAAAAGGGCAGCCTATTAAGTACATTATTTTAGGGTAAATAGACCAAAGTTAGGCGAACCTAGATTAGTCGGTGGAGCCTAAAGCTGAGGTTAGAAATTGGTTGCAATGAAAACGCATCAGATTGAATAGCGTATCAAAAAGAATGCCTAAAATCTAGTAGGAAAACCAAGTGAATGTTCATGCATAGCCAGTGAAAATTGTGCGGTAGGCTTTAGTAGCGTTCAAGCAAGTTAGCCTAATTTAAGCGGTCAGAGGCTAGAGTTTAAGACGAAAATAGGTGGTATTTTAGAGTCGCAGTGTAATTCTTAGTTATAAATATGGGGACAATAACAGCTCTGGGATAGGCCGTTATTTCCACACATATTAACCCTAGAGGACGTAAACGTTACATAGCAGTTTGGAGCGAGGTAGACTGGTGATAGTAGTGCAGAGCGTGAACAGCCCAAAAATGGTAGGATTAGGACTGTTTATATTAATTTAAATCAGTATAGTAAATAGATGGGTCGGCATGATCGGTATTTTACTATAGCCTAGACCCTAGCGACGTAAAACGTTACATAAAAGCAAGTTGGAGCGAGGCTTAGACTGGGTGATAGTAGTGCAGAGGTGAACAACCCAAAAATGTTAGATTTAGGAACTTTTTAATATAAATTAACTATCAGTATAGTACTAGAGTCGCATAGATCGGTATTTACTACTAATCTAACCCTAGCGGACTGTTAAACGTACAGCAGTTTGGAGTGAGGGTAAACTGGTGATTAGTAGCGCAGAGAGGGAACAGCACCCAAATCTCATCGTCTCTGCTCTCTCTCTCTCTCTCTCTCTCTTCTTCTCTTCTCTCTCTCTCTCTCTCTCTCTCTTTCTCTCTCTCTCTCTCTCTTCTCTCTCTCTTCTCTCCTCTCTCTCTCGTCTCTCTCTCTCTCTCTCTCTCGCCAGTCAAAGAAGTTACAATAACCTGAGGCATTTGTAGTATATGTTCTGTGTGGAGTCTCATACCAAATGGAATGCTGCTTTATTGCGAATGTATAGCGGGGAGGAAACCTTTTCTGCCTGTTATGCATATACATAAACAGCTCCTCCAAACTAATGATTTTTTGTACGGTGTGAGACTCATACCAAATGTAATGCTCGCATTTATGCGATGTATATCGGGGGAGAAAACCTTTTTCTGCCTGTATATGCATATACATAAAACAGCCTCTCTCAAACTAACAATCAATTGTACTACTACTCCACATAAGCTTCATGTTCTGTAGAAATTCTTCTGCAGAATATGATTCATATGTGGAATAGTAATAACTAGGTTCACCCTGTGGGGATTCTTTGTTTTTGTTTTTTAATGGATATGTAGTCAAAGCCTCGTTTGTAAATTAGAAGTAGGAAAATAAAAAATTGTTAAGCAACATATAACTGCTCAATCAACCTTAAGAACGGTCCTAGCAACCAGCATTCAACATTATTCAAGAGTTCAATCCCAAATAGGAAGATCTCAGTTGGTTTAAATTACTTATTGGAAAGAGCAAAAAATAACTACATTAATTTTCTTAGATGTTATATAAAATTAGAAGGAGGATGGGAAAATTGATAGAAGTGTCTACTTTAAATCTACAGATAAAGGAAACATACTTGAATTCGACTCTTTCACTGCCTCTAAACTACAAAATGTGCTACCCGTAAAGACTGTTAGTCACGAGCCATTGAAGATATTCGTACTGATGGGACCCTTTTTAATAATAAAAATTAAAAGAATAACGCGAATCTATATAACAATTACTTCCCCAGGGATATTGATAGAGAAAAACTATAAAAAGAACACTTTAAATTAATTTATTTATCATACATGAATGGGAAAACGAAAAAGGATAAGCTCGTAGTAATTATAAACTTGAAAATATCAGTCAGAAAAAGAGGAAAAAACAAAATTAAAATTAATTTTTAAAATAGCATATTAAAGCAAAAGATGGAAAGAAGCTTATTTTAAGATCGTACTATAAGCCATTGAAACTGAGCTCGTGCTTCTCTACTCGTGAAACGCGCTTTTGGATGGTGAGAGTAGTAACGTTGTGTTACCGATTTCAATGTTTCTGAAGTGGATGTAAACGCCTTCTGTATATCGGATACTAAACGATACCGCTCAAATGAGAATGTCGCAACGATAGTATTAACCCGAGCAAAATATTTCAACATTTTAAAGAATAACACCACAAAAAAAACCCCGATAACAGCATAAAAGAGGTCTTCTCCATCAAACAAGAAAAAAAATGATTTTTCATATGCGCCTAGAAGAATCGTTGCTCTTAAGGAAACATAAACCAATGATAAACATAAAATATAAACGAAATGTCCAATTTTTTGAAACATCGTTAAATGACAAAAGTCTATGTAAGTTAAACTTCGCTAAACTTTTTAAATTTTGATTAATTTATATTTATTAATTTTTGTTATTAGTTCATCCACGACATTTATGTTTATCAAAAACATTAAAAAAATGGAAAGAAAATTTATTCCTTGAAAATTTCCGAAGTGTACGGACGAAAGCTTGGTACTACACTTAAATCAATTGTTTTATTTTATTCGAGAATAAATTTTAAAAAAAAAAATCTTTCTGTTGAAAGAAATACTTCAGGAGGCTTGAAAAAGCATCAAAAT
>JABUQX010065655.1:20000-52500 GCA_015478945.1 Trachelipus rathkii | reverse complement strand
TCTCTATTTCCCGTTGGGCCCTGGCTGTGCCCGCCGCAGACTCCCGTCTGCCTGGAATCCGAGGTTTCGAACGAGTGACCCCCTTCGTGAGAAGGGGTGCTGGTTCCTTCCAGATAGAGGATCTCTGGAAGATGAAATGACCCGGGGAGGTGCATGCAGGAGAAACGAGGAAGAAGGAGAATGAGAAGAAAGAATGGAGGATAGGAGGAACGAATGAGGAAGGGAGGAAGGAATGGTGTTGGAACCTCGAGGAGGGTTCCCAAACTGAAATAAAAGGGGAAGTTTTAAATGCACGGAGTGCATAAGAGGAGAGAAAGAGAAAGAAGCAGGAATGAGGAAGACAGGAGGAGATGAGGAGGAGGGAAAGAATGAGGAAAGGGAGGAAGAATGGTTGTTTGGAACCCTCCGGAGGAGGGTTTGTCCCCAAACTGGAAATAAAAGAAGTTTATGCAGGGAGTGCATAAGGGGAGAAGAAGGAAGAATGCACCGAGGTGGCATAAGAGAAAAAAGGGGAGGAAGAGTAAGGGGGAAGGATGGAGAAAGAGACAGAGAAGAGACCCCCAGAGTTGGTACTAGGCACCGGTGCTGGAGCCGGTGCGGTACTGAGTTAGTAAATCATTTTTTAAAATTTTTCAAAGATTTTTCAAATACTCGTTTTCTTTTTTATAAACGTCAACTAAATATATTTTGTTTGCTATTTTTTATTTTATAAGTTTCATTCTTTATGTTTTTTTTTTTTTGTTTTCCCCCCCCCCCCCCAATTAAAACTTTTTAATTACTTCTTATTCTATTTTGGTTTGCCTTAAATTTTGTTTAATTTTGCTGCGTAAAGTAGTATTATAACCGTAAAAATTGCCTTTACCATACCTTAAATCCCCCCAGTAAATCCCCAGTAAAATCAGTTAAGCAAGACTCCTTCCAGTCACCCTCCTACCCTTCCTGATGTATTGAGTCTGGATCTATTGTAGTCTTTCAATTTCTTGACAAGTGTTTTCGTCATAAAATGTTTATTATTTTTTGCTTTTCTTTTTCCTAAACGATTTGTTTTTACCTATAAAAGAATTTATGTATTTTCGTCTTTAGTTTTTAATAATATTTGATTTAGTTTGGTTTTATTTGCCTTTAAAATTTTTGTTTTACCATAAAAATTTATTCCTTGTTATGGTTGTATAAACCTTTAAAAAATTTGGCATTTTTACAATACCTTAAAGCCCCCCCAGGGTAAATCCCCCCAGTAAAATCAGTAAAATCAAACTACGCCACTCTATCCTCCTACCCATTCGTGATCTAGTTGATCTATTGATCTACTGATCAATTGATCTATATTTTGTACAGCATAACACAAAAACTTTTATTAGTTTTCTTTTTTAGTTTTCTTTAAACATTATGTTTTTACTAGAAAAATTTATTTATTTTGGGGTTTTATTTTTTATATAACACATAACCATAAAGATATTTCGCTAATTTGTTGTACTAAAAAATTTTTCGTTTTATGTTTATAAAACTTAAAAAAATTTTGCATGTTGTTGTTGTGTTGAAATGTTACGTTTGTTGTTGTTGTTTTGTGTTAGATTATTTAGACTTCAAGTAAAACGTAACCTATTCACACTATTTCAAACATATCTCTAAAATATTAATGTTAATTTTATATTAACATTGAAACTAAAACCAAAAATGATATTCTCATCTGCCCTAACTGGACATACAGCCATTCATAACAAGGTAAAAAATTAGAGTTTCAACTTACAGCCAGAAGTCCGGATAGGCAATCTCCCAATCTTTACGTATAACCCCCCAATCGCCTCAAATTATTATTATTATTTTATTATTATTTTATTTATTATTATTTCTATTACTTATTATTATTATTATTATTATTATTATTATTATATTCCACCATAGATCTCAGCAACACCAATAACGCATGCCGATCCACTTTCTGCAGCATCAACAACCTAAACTTGGTAGGGGGTAAATGCTCTCCATACGCCCCTAAAACATTACGTTTAATTCTGTTAGGCTTCAAGGCGGTTAAACCACATCAGAGAACTGTATTTGCTTTGCCATTCACCGGGACAGCCCCAAGAAAATTCGGAGGGAATTGACTCCATTAATCTTAATAGCCTTTTGAACCACGATGGAGAAGGGCTAATAGATTTATTACTTTCGTTCCCCAATATCTTTTGACACATGGGAAGGGTAACGAGATTTATTACTTTTCTCCCAATATCTTTTGCACACGAGAGGGGCCACGATTATAGCTGTTGTACACAACTTTTGACACATGGAGAAGAACCGAGATTTATTACTATGTTCCCAATAACTTGACACATGAGAAGGGGTAAATAGATTTATTACTGATGTTCCCCCTTTTGTCCTTACTTAACAATTGTTTTTATCTTAAACAGTAGTTTCATTATATTAATTATTATAGTATTATTTATTTATTATTATTATTATTATTATTATTTTATTATTATTATTAATATATTGATTATTATTATTATTTTGATTATTATATCAACTATTATCTGTATATGAAACCAGGAACAAAGCTTAACGATATCATACACACACACACACCACACACACACCACACACACACACACAACACAACCACACAAAATTATAGGGACACCCTTTACTTGAAACACGAGACTGGCAATCATCGTACTAACTTACTGATCACATGACTCTATTTCTATGATGTGAAGCAGATGTGTAACATTTTCTAAACGTCACTGGAAGACATTTACATTTTTCACCCATGTTTAATATAAACATTTCGGTTTGTTATGTATGTATATTTCTTTTACGTTTCTATTATTTCTTTATATTTATATTTGTTTGTTTTAAAGTTATTTATTTATTTATTTATTTTAGTTTTATTGATTGTTATTTATTTATTTAAAATAATCTTAATATTTTTTTGCTAAAAACTTTTACCTTATTTCTTGCCCTTTGTTTTCTTTAAACCCATTATGCATTTAACTCCAATAATCTATTTATGCTATTTTAATTTGCTTTAAATATTTTTTTTTCAGAAACTTGCCAAAGGAAAAGGTTATACTTAAAGATTTGCATTTTTACATTACCTGAAAGCCAGGTAAATCAGTAATCAAGTTAATCAAACCACACCACTTATCTCCCTACCCATTCGTGATCTAGTTGATTCTATTGATTCTATTGATATACTGACTTCAAGGATGCATATTTTGGTATAACATAACATAAAAAATTAAAGTCTTTTATACACTGATCAAGAATATATTCTTTAGTTTTAAACATCACCCATTATTTAAAGGGCAACATAATCCCGCCCTGAACTTAGAATATAAGTGTACCCAACCAGCCCAAACCTAGGCATACCTTAAGAAAACCCGGATAATCAGCTAAACATCAACAAAGAAACCCCCTTTAAGAACAGTAAACTAACTAACCATAACATACAAA
The DNA here is from genome assembly GCA_015478945.1 of Trachelipus rathkii. Lineage (NCBI taxonomy): Eukaryota > Metazoa > Arthropoda > Malacostraca > Isopoda > Trachelipodidae > Trachelipus > Trachelipus rathkii. Next base: position 49,047 of record JABUQX010065655.1, on the reverse strand, counting down.
AAACGTAACCGTATTCACACCTTTGATCCAAGCATAACTCTACAGATCCAATGTTAATTATTACATTAACATTGTAATATTAACAAAATTTTATTCATACCTTGTCTAAATTATCATACAGACAAAGAATATAATGCTAAGTAACAAATTTTTTACATTAATAAAGCGTAACCCAAAAACATAACTGAAGCTAGAATATTAATGTTACAACGACAACCTAACATACCTCAGTATGGGAAATAATCTGCTAACGTTCACAAAGTTCGATACTTATCCCCCAAAGGTAATAAGTGGAAGTAGCCTAACAACACATACCCAAAAACTCCCAAATGTAGTCCCCCAATTTTCCAGCATACCCAGCAGCTAAAGCAGTATTATCTAACAAAATCCCTTAACAAAATAACCAATCTCTATGAAAGATACCAACATCTTGAACTAAGAATTGACACTACACTACCTTCACCAAAATGCAACTCATATCAAATATAACATTATATTAACTATTGGAAGTAAACGTTATACCATTAGCAAATTCTCGCCATTAAGCCTAACATTACTCCCAGCAAAAACCTTTAACCTATTACCATATTATATAATTATTATTATTATTATTATTATTATTATTAGTATTATTATATATTATTTATTATTATATTATATTTATTATTATTATTTTTTATTATATCACTATTATTATATTGAACATAACAAACCTAACATATCAGTAAACACACACACACACACACACACACACACACACACACACCACACCAACAACACACACACTCCCAACGGATACACACCGAATAATTATTAGAAACACTTTACTTAATACATTAGCCTGGCAGTCATCGTACAAACTTACTGATCACATGACTGCTATTTTTGATGATGTCAAGCAGATGTGTAACATTTTCTAAACGTCACTGGAAGACATTTACATTTTCACATGTTTAATATAAACATTTCGTTTGTTATGTATTTTCTTTACGTTCCTATTATTCTTTATATTTATTTTTGTTAAAAGTTATTTAATTTATTTCATTTATTTTATTTTTATTTTATTGTTATTTTATTATTTAAAATAATCTATATATTTTTTTTAAAAACTTTACTTATTTTTGCTTTGTTTTCTTTAAACATATGTTTTACTATAAAATTTATTTATTTTGTTTTATATTGATTTAAAAAATTATATTTTTTATAAAAAATTATTCTTTTACGTTTATAACTTAAAAATTTTGTTTTTACATACCTTTAAAGCCAGTAAATCCCCCAGTAAATCATTTAATCAAACACCACTCTATCCTCCTACCATTCGTGATTCTATTGATCTATTTGATCTATTGATTCATGTCATATTTGTATAACTTAACCTATAACAAATTTGTTGACTCACATGATCAACGGAATATATGCTACGTAGCAATAGGTTTTCCTCGTATTAAAGCTAACATGAACATCACCTGAACTAAAGAATTTGGTGGTTGGCCAGTAGATCGATGATGGATATGAGGACATTTTGTTCCATCACCCAAAGTTTCCCAGCTTAGAACCAGTACTGGCAAACTAACCTAACATACCCCCAAAAAACCGTATATTCACCACTTTGTCAAGATAATCCTAACCAGATCCCAATGTTTATTTTACCCATTTAACATTGTAATATTTAACCAAAAAATTTAGATAATCTATATATTTTTAAAAACTTTTATTTATTTTGCTTATTCTGTTTTAAAACATTTTGTTTTAACTAAAATTCAAGCCATTTTATGTTTTATAAACTGAAACGAATTTAACGTTTTTCGATTCTCTGAAAGCCGGTAATCAGTAAATCAGTTAAGTCAAGAAACTATTCCCACCCCACCTCCTACCCTTCCATGATCTTATGATCTATTGATCTATGATCTATTAATTCAAGTCATTTCCGAGTATCATTTTGAGGAAAACATAATATAACATAAAAATAAAGTTCTTTATACACTGTCAACGAATATTATTTGCTTACGTAGCAAAGTTTTCCCATTAATAAACCTACTATCATAACATCACCTGAACTAAGCAAATATAAAGTACAACAACAACCTAGATACCTTAAGCACGAATAAACAGATAACATCACAAAGTTTTACACTTAACAACAGTAAAGTAAATACATAACATACAAAAAACGTAACCTATTTCACACTTTGTCAAGCATAACTCTAACAGATTCAATGTAATTTTACTATTACCATTGTTTAATATTTAACACAAGAATTTATCATTAACCGTTGTCTAATTATCATACAGACCTACGAATATATTGCTAACGTACAAATTTTTTACATTAATAAAGCTAACATACATAACCTGAACTTAGAATATTAATGTACCAACGACAAACCTGAACGATTACCTCACGTGATGAATAATCTGCTGACATTCACAAAGTTCGATACTATCAAAGTTATAAAATTAGCTAACAACCACATTACAAACACTAAGATCCCAACGTTTGTCCAACATTACCAGCAACAGCTAAAGCGTAATTATTAACCCAAAATCCCTTAACAAACATGACCAATCTATCAAAGAGACCAACATCTTGAACTATGGAATTTGACACTACCTTCATCAAAATGCAGACTCATATCAAATATAACTTATTTCTGAACTATGAATAAACGATACCATTAGACAAAATTCTCGGGATAAGCCTAATATACTCAGCAAAAACTTAAACTATACCCACGATTCTAACACAACATAGTCAGTTAACACAGATAATAATCTTTACGAACACTTATTCATTTCTCTAGTAAATCAGTGTTAATTTCACCATGTCATAGTAATATTTAACAAAACGAAACAGATTATAAATATTGATTATTATTATTTATTTTTATCTATTATTATTATTATTATTATTCATTATTCATTATTATTATTATTATTATTATTTATTATTAATTATTATTATATTATTATAGATTACTACTATTATTTTATTATTATTATTATTATTAGTATTATTATATTATGTATTATTATTATTATTATTTATTTTATATTATATTCTATTTAATTATTATTATTATTATTATTTCACAACATAAGATCTCACAACAGCAGATAACGCATGCGACCACTTCGCCATCAGGCTCACAACTAGAACATAGGTCGGTAAAATGCTCTCTTGAGAGGGTGGATACAAAGAACGTGAGAAACATGTCATTCAAAGGCGTGTGAAAAAAGATAATTAGCTTTGGAGGGGAATAAACAAAGAACGGGTATCAATTACATGAGCATCTGTTGCTTTGTTCTGACAATGATATGAATTCGGTTACAACATCTGTTACATGAAGGGTAAAAATTGCGATGCGTACAAACATGTATGCCAAACACAAACAACACACACACCCACACACTAAAATATATATATACTAATATATATATAGATAATTAATATATAATATATATATATATATATATATATAATTATAATATTATATATATAAGAATAATAAAAACTAAAAGGAAAATAATAAGAAAACGAATTTTTATTCGTAAGATATATGAAAAAATAAATAATCGTAAAAAGATAATAATATTAAAGCTGATAACGTGAAGATCTCTTATATTAATTATCTTTACAAAGTGTAAATATATCTTATTATTAAACCAATATTTTACTAACTCGTCAATATATATATATATATTATATATTTATATATATATAATATATACTTATAATATATAATATATAATATATAAAGAAGAATAATAAAACTTAAAAGAAAAATAATAAGAAAACGAAATGTATTAAGTAAAGTGTCATAATCTATTGTGGTGATGTGTGTGTGTGTGTGTGTGTGCTGTGTTATGTTTGTGATGTGGAGTGTGGTGTGTGTGTGTTTGCATACATGTTTGTACGCATCGCAATTTTTACCCTTCATGTAACAGATGTTGTAACCGAATTCATATCATTGTCAGAACAAAGCAACAGATGCTCATGTAATTGATACCCGTTCTTTGTTTATTTCCCTCCAAAGCTAATTATCTTTTTCCCACGCCTTTGAATGGCTTGTTTCTCACGTTCTTTGTATCACCCTCTCGAAGAGAGCATTTTACCGACTATGTTCTATTGTGAGCCTGATGGCGAAGTGGTTCGCATGCGTTATTGGTGTTGTGAGATCTATTTGGAATTAATTAGAATATAAATAATAAATAATAATAATAATAATAATATAATAATAATAATACTAATAATAATAATATAATAATAATAATAATAATATTTAATTTCTGTGACGTTTTGTTTATATAACTATACAATGTGAAATTAAAACTGATTTAATAGAGAAATGATAAAGTTCAGTAAAGATATTACTGTAGTTAATAAATAATTTCTGTTGTCTAGGGGTTAATACTTTATCAAAACCTTCACAACTCTGCTGAATATCAGGTCCAAACTTCAATGAAATTATTTAATGGTTCAAAAAGCCGTGCAAGTTTGCAAATCAATCCAGATAAAAGCAGGAGTTTTACTCATAAATAATATTAAAAGATATCCCAATCACAAGTTTAAAGATCGATAGTACGAAAAGCAAAAAGCCATTAGTTTCACCAAAATTAAATAAAATAGACTGTGGAGTCTCAAAAACTGTATACATTATGGCCCCCCTTTTTCAGGGGGCCCAAAAAAGGGGGTAGTAAATTAATAATTAAAAATATATATATATATATATATATATATATATATATATATATATATATATATATATATATATATATATATATATATATATTAGTATATATATAGATATTAATATTATATATATAGATATAAGTTTTATTATTGATTTATTTATGTGTATTAATATCTATATATCCCGTATATATAAATATATAAATCTATATACACACATAGATATAAATATAAATATATATATATATATATTATATATATATATATATATAATATATATATATATATATAAATATATATATATATATATTATATTATATATATATATATATTATAATAATATATATATATATATATATATATATAACTACCCTTTACTCAACTTTATCATACATTAAAATTTATTTACTAATATATATAGCCTACGTTATATATATATATATACTATATATATATATATATATAAAATATATATAGATCAGTATATATATATAATATATATATATATATAATATATATATAATAATATATATAATATAAATTATAAATTAGGCTTATTAATCCGAAGATATATAGTAATTGTATAATATACCCTAATTGATTTATTATATAATAACCGTTACTTATATATATATATATATCATAGTTCTTAGCAGAAAGATGGCTTTCAGAAATTAATTCAGTATGTATGATCCGGCATTGCGCATCCGCATCGGCATCCGCGGAACATCCGCAACTAAATTGACATCCGCATCCGCGCTTCGCCCTGCGGATGTTTACTGTTGAGATGGCGAGATTTGATAAAGAATTTTTAATAAAAATACTTAAGATTGAATTCTGAAAATGAAAATGAAAATGAAAAGTAATTTGAACGCAATTGAATAACCGCTTAATATGTCCTTATCGTTTACTGTTTTCAAGAGCGTTCCAAATTCATATGATGAAAAAAATGTATTGATCAAAGAACATTAAGCCATTTCGTATTACAAAGTAAACATTGCTACTATGGTTGGAAAAATGACATCATATCACACTGCATTAAGCTATTGAAACAATTTGAAGAAATTACTAAAAAAATCAGCCGCGCCTCTACAGCTTCTGTCTCCGAATAATACCATTAATCTCAAGCCTAAGGAAGCATTTTGAACCATCTTCAACTGAAAATGATGACGGTTAAAAAGAATGAAAAGTATATGAAAACTAAAGCTAGAAAAACGCTTTGTTCTGTGGAAATTAATGACCATTACTATTGCAACTTAACTTAGATCCCCGTTATAAAACCAGCTGCAATTGTTTGTAACATAATATTAGAACCGAAGTTATATCGTCATCTTTGCGTTGCAGTTGTATAAACGTTCAATTAGAACTGTTTTAAAAAAAAAGCCACGCCATTTAAGAAAAAAAACCGGGGTTATCTCCCGGTCTTTTTTCGACAACTTTCTTCTGACTGGATGGTATTGCCTTTACAGCCCAGCAGTGAATGAAGAAAACAACACACGCATACCAAAAGATGTAGTGCAAATGATTGAAAAACTATCACCAAGAAAAAACGACTAGATACAAATCTATATCAGTTGGTGGAAAGTAAGCAAAATGTTTACCCATTCTTGAGTAAACTTGCAAGGAAAAAATACTTGCCTTGTCCCCCAACCTATTGTTCCAAGTGCGAGAGTATTTAGCAAGTCTGACGACTAATATATGAAGGAGAAGAGAAACTGACTCCAGAAATAGAAAAGGCAGAAAAATTGATGTTTCTCAAGACCAACCTTCCTATTTGAATTTCAATACAGTGCAAAAAGTATATAATCCTTGTAAAATCTCTTTCATTATAAGGTACGGAGGTTGGGAAAGAGGTAGGTGGGGTGTATGAGTTGGATCCCCGTCCCGCACCCCGGTAACAATTATATTTGTATTGTATATTTGTATATTATATTTGTATTGTAAAACTCTATTGGTAAAACTCGATATATATTATATATATATATATATATATATATATATATATATTATAATATATATATATATATATATTATATATATATCATATATAATTATATAATATATATATATATATTTTATCGATATAATATATATATATAGTATATATATATCTATATAATATATATATATATATAGTATTATATATAATATATATATATATATAATATATATAGATGGATCGCAATTCATATAAAAAAAAAAAGTATATATTATATATATATATATCTATATAATTATCAATCAATACATCCGCCATCCGCATCCCAATCCCGCGGATGTATAAATCAAAGCGAGTTCCCATCCGCATCCGCATCCGCGGATGCGAAAAAAATGACATCTGCTGCATCTCCATCAATATATATATATTTATATTTGATATATGTTAATGTAATATATATATGATATTATAGTTACTATAATTAATATATATATTTATTTTAAGTGAGAGTATATATATAATATATAATTTGTGTAATATTATATTTATAATCTGCTTATATTTAATATATAGTTGTTTATAGCTGTGTTTATGTTGCTGAAATAAAGATTAGGGAATACCCCATTGAGTATATGATTAGTAATATATATATATATATATATATATATAATATTGATTATAAAATATATATATATAATATATACTATATATAATATAATAATTATATTAATATATAATATATATATATAATATATATATATATATATAAATATATAATATTATACTCCATATATATATATATATATATATTGAATTAATAATATTAATCGATAAATACCTATATATTATATATATATATATATATATATATATATATATATATAATATATATATAATAATCAGCTTGGTTCAAGTTACAAGAGTACTTGTACTTTTACTTGGACTTAAGTACATTTTTTTGGAGTATTGTACTTCGTACTGGTACTTGCCAGTTCTAAAACCCAGTGTAATATGTACTTGTTACTTGTACTTATACTTGCACCTTTTGTCTTGAAAATTTGCAAAATACTTGCAAGTACTATTTGGCATTTTTAACTTGCCAAAATTTTTTTTTATTTCATTTTTCTACGTATTGATATTATTTCTTATTGTATTTGTAAATAAATATCCATTTACAAAATTATAAAGTATGTTCTTTATATATATATATATATATAATATATATATAATTAATAACCTGAGTATATAATATATATATATATATATATATATATATATATATATATATATACCAGGAATTAATATATATATATATAATAAATTATTTATATAAATCTAATATAATATACCCTATATATAGTGTATAATATAATATATATATATATATATATATATATATATATATATAATATATATTATATATATATATATATATATAGTATATATATATATATATTATATATATATATTATAATAGCTATAGTTATAACCAAAAACGAATTATGAGCGATTTTAATGATTATTTTTTTGTCCCCCGGACTTAGTTTCGTTTAAGATCTTTTCTGTCCAATTTTCAAGGCTTACAAAAAAATTTAAAAAATTTTTCAAACAAAATATATTATATATAATTAATTAAAATTAAAATAATTAAAAGTTGAAATAAATAAACCATACAGATAAATTAATGATTTACAATATTATGTGGTTAAGGGTCATTGACAGTTAAAACAAAATCCTCACTTTCAGTATTCAATGCGTACATAGAGTTTCAAAAGCTTAGTATTTTTCATTAAGATCGGTTAAGATGTCAAATATACAAAGATTCTAACAACTGAAGATCGGTTCTTCAGTTGTGGGACAATATTCCAAAAAGTTTATCATGTATATGGTCGTTTTCCTGAGGAGAATGAGCATTTATAGTGAATTATGTGTTGGGGGGATGGTGTAAATGGTCTAGAGTTCTAAATGACATCCTATTGTATGATCAGCAACCCACTGTTGTGGAAATGCTTCGTATTCTTCTTTCCTATGTAAGTGGCCATCGCAGTTACCCACTTGTATGATATATTACTTGTATGCGCAAAAAGGTAACAGGAAGTTATATGTATTATCTATTAAATTATAAATTTATATTTTATCCCAATTTTGTTTCACTCGAAAAATCTAAAATCTAAATGTTAAACTGGTGAAAAGTTTGTTGTTTTTGCTTTCTAAAAATTCCACTCAATTTTACGTTACGAATTCTCGTAACTGATTTTGCCTCAGAAAAGGCAACCTCAATATTACAAAATGATCTAGGTGGCTTGTAATAATTTAGCCTGGAGATTAGACCAGATATTGTTCTTTAAATTTTTGCTGAAAGTAATTTTCAAGATTGTTGAAGGTACAAAAATAAAATCCGCGTTTGTGGAATCCTATACCCTTCTTCAGTAAAATAATGTTTAATAGAAATCGAGTTCTTTTGTAAAGTTAACATAAGATTGATGAAATTTTGTATTCCCTGCCAAAAAGAATTTTAATTAGGTTGAGTTTAGAAAATATGAAGAGTGAATGAATAAAGTTTTGTCGTCAATCCAGTAAATTAAAATATGTGAACGAAATAGGTGATTGATTGGATTTGGAAGTTGTGTAACAAAGCGTTTATGGGGGTGATAGTTCGAGTGTAACTATTGGAAGAGAGCAATTCCCTAATAGTACCCTTGATTAGTATAAGAGGTAGGTCGGATAACGGTAACTGTTAGGTATTATAGGAGAATTAGTTTATGGAGGTTAGGAAGATATATGCTGGTATATTTTGTCGAAAAGATTGTGAACCTCCCTATAGCGAGTGCAGGGAAAGACAAGTTGTAGGTGAATAGAAGATTACCAGAGTGTGCTTTCGTTTATAATGGTGTTAGAGGATGTTGTAGATCAATCTTTGCATTGAAAACATGAGTGATTGTGGAAAGAGGTAGGAGAAGAATAAAGGTTAATTGATTAATGTTTTTATGGATTTGCCAACAGGCGTTTACGCATAAGATTAATTAGGAAGCTCTATAGGCACGGTCCGTTAGTCAATATGAATGTTGGTGTAAGGCTTCTCAGTCAATTAACACTCCCGTATGACCTTCGGGGAGCATTGTCACTTGATTACTTTAGTCGAAATTTATGTTTAATAATAATAGCAGCAGTAAGCAGGGATGTCTTCATGTCTCTTGTTATTTTCAGTTTGTGTATAGTGCATTTGCGGGTTGATGATATATGAGATTAGAGAGTGTGGGGTAGAACTTTTGTGGCAAGGCGAATTGTGTAGATGATGTGAGAATGGAAGAGAAAATGTGGAGTGTTTCCTACCAATATATGCGGATGATATGGTTTGTTGGAGAATCTGATCGAGAGTTTGAGTAGAGCGGTCGGATATTTGTAGAGAGAAATTTGGTTAGGGGATAATGTTAAAAGGAGGGTGTATTTGAAATTACCTAAAGTGCGTAGATATTGACGTGTAAGGTTATGGATAGTGATGATCAGAGGGACAGTCCTCGGCTGAAGCTATGTTAGATTGTGAACAGCTGGAAAAAATGTCTGAGCTTAAATATTTTAAGATAAATGTTGGATTGAAAAGGAGAATGCATGATACATGACATGCTACAATACGAAAATAAGTAAAGCAGGGAAGGTGGCGTGCAAATTAAATGCGTTCGTGGATGTAAAGGGACTAAGTCTTGAGTGCGCTAGGTATCTTACATGAGGAATGTTGTACCTGATTATGTATGGACTATTGGACTAAATAAGATGTAAGAAATCTAAAGTACAATGATTTCAGATGTAGAGCCTTAGGGCTGTGTTAGTTGATGAGAAAGAATTGATAAAATTGGGAATGAGAGCGTATTAGAGAGTTGTGTGGTGTGAAGAAAAGGGTAAATGAGAGAATAAATGAAAAGTACGCTGAGATGGCTGTGTTGCATCATTTGTTAGGAAAGGATTGGTCATGATCAGTCGCGTGGCTTAACGATGCATTGTAGGTTAGTGTGTGGGAATTCGACCGGCTGTGGAGACGAAGAAAGATGGATTGACGTCAGTAAAGGAATGCCTAGAGGAGAGAATGTGAGTTTGGCCAGAGGCAAGAAGAAAGGTTGCATAATAGGAGTGAATGGCGGGGTTGTAGCTCACCGGCCTCCATGCATGAACCCACATGGTACGCGTAGGATGCCCATAGTCAGTGGTCCGTAGTGGCAGTCTGTGAAGCTCATAGGGTGGATTTTCTGACTGCGACGAGCCCTTCTCACAAAAAGTTATAAAGGACGGAGGTACAGGTTGAACTTATATTGTAGACCTGCTTCATATTCTCTACTATTTTTCTGTTTATCGGTCGAATGTTACACACCTTACCCAGTCTGGTGGGTGGGTGATGATGATGATAATGAAATATATTTATATATATTATATATATAATATATATATATATATATATATATATATATAAATATATATATATATATATAATATATATATATATATATATATATATATAGTATATGTAAGATATATAAAAAAATTTTACATATCTATATTCACAAAATTATATATATATATATAATATATATATATAGTATATATATATATATATATATATATATTATATATATATATATATATATAATATATTTATATATAATATATATATATATATACTATATATATTCAAGCGGCGACTCTAGCAACTTTTTACTACTCCGTGCTCCTCTCTCTCTCTCTCTCTCTCTCTTTATATATATATACTAATATTTATATATATATATAAATATATATAATATATATTATATATATATATATATATATATATATATAATTATATATAATATATATAACTATATATATATATATAATATATATTATATATATATATATATAATATATATATATATATATTACTATATATAATATTATATATATATATATATATAATTTTATTTTATTTCTTTATGTTTTTATTTTTTTATTTATTTATATAGATATATATATATTATATTTATAAAAGATATTGAATTAGAAAATAGCCTACAGTTCTCTTTTAGCACATAATTGGTTTTATGGGTATCTTTTTGTTTTCTTTCAAATTTCAGAATTATTAGATTTAAAATATTATATTATTGTTATCCTAAATTGATTGAAGAACAAGTAAATGGTTTATTTAATGTTTTTTCTTAAAAAAACGAGTTGTTTTATTAGATTCTTTAAATAGGAAAAAAAAGACAACTTGTAAAAAAAAATTAATTTCGCACGAATATGTTTTGTATACCGTCTTGAAATTTCCTCTCCTCATTTTTGGAGAGGCACGAGCCGTTACCATTTGTAATTGATTAAAAATAGGATTATTCAATGGCGATGATGCCTACACTTTTTGATTTAAATTTTAAATAATCTTTCATTTGTATTATGTAAATGTATTCTTTCAGATAACCTATTTTCACAAAAAAAAGAGAATTTTATCATAACTTTGCAAAATTTGAAGAATATCGTTCGTTTCTGCACGAGTGTAGGAGTCGCCTCTGATATATATAGTATATATATATATATATATATATATATATATATATTTACGTACATATATAATATATATATATTTAATAATCTTCATAAAATTAAATATTTTAAAATTTATTAAGAATACCCAACAAACATCTATATATCTATAACATATACATTGTATATACATATGTATATGTTATATATATGATATATATATTTATATATATATATATTATATATATATATATACGCGATTGGTGAAAAAAACAGGTGCGTTTAGGAGTCAGTAGGGATGTGTTGAATTCAAATCTTTACATTGAAACAAATGATTGAGAAAATGAGGGAGAAGAAGAATAAATTGTATTTAAATAGAGTTAATATTGAAGCTTTATGGCAGGTGTTAGTGATATATAGTGTTGGTTGTACGCTTCTGGATAGAATCAAAAGTATGTATGACGATAGCTGAAGACTGATGTAAGAATAAATCTGGGTGTCAAGCGTTATTGGTTCTTAGATTCTTTGCCAGTGAGACAGGTTGTGTTAGTCTCCTTGGTTATTCAATATTTATATGGATGGGGTTAGGGACAAGAATTCGAGGTGGGGATGGCAGGAAATGGTGTTAGAATGATGCAGAATGGATATGAGTGGAGGGTGCCCTACCTACTATATGCGAAGGATTTGGTTCTGTGTGGCGAATCTGAAGAGAGTTTGAGAGGATTGGTAGAGAGATTTGGAAGGGTGTGTAAAAGGAGGGGCTTGAAAGTAAACGTGGATAAGAGTAAGGTTATGGTTGTGAGTGAGGATAGTCCTCAGTGGGAAGTTATGTTAGATGGTGAGCAGCTGGAACAAGTGTCTGATTTTAAATATTTAGGGTATGTGTTGGATGAGAAAGGAACGGATGATGCAGAGTTTAGTAGGAAAAGTTGTGAATGCAGGAAGGTGGCTGGTGCAACTAAATCGTTGGTGAATGTAAAAGGACTGAGTCTGGATTGTCTTGAGTGCGCTAGGGTCTTGCATGAGGGTATGTTGTTAGTAGTAACATGGGGATATCGGTAAACCTAATATCGGTAAAAATATCGATATTTTGGGGAATCGATATTGTATCGATTATTTGTCAGCTTGTTTCCTGAGTCAAATTTTGTCACCCCTTCGAAGAAGGGGTGCGACAGACGGTTGCGTAGCAACCGTCGTACGTGTCCCCCCTTTGGGGATTTTGACCCCCCTTATGGTATTTTTGCATCGATATTTCGGAAATCGATACGTATATGTTGCGATTATTTTTACCTTTCATAAAGGTAAGTGAGGGATTAAGTGGGATTAAATCAAGCTCATGTAGGTACCTGTCGCTGTACCTGCCGTAGGTAACTGTCCTAACTTGTGGTCATGTAGGTATCTGTCCTAACTTGAGCTCCTGTATGTACCTGTCGTAACTTGAGTTCATTTTATTTCCATCCACACTCACACCTACACCTACACCTACACACACACACACTACACACGCACACACACACACACACACACACACACACACACTTATCATCTTTTGGTCGATTATTTCCTTCGATATTTTAATGCCTCAGCTTTGATGGCTAAGATTTGATGGCTCAGCTTTGATGCCTCAGCTTTGATGCCTCAGCTTTGATGGCTCAACTTTGATGGCTCAACTTTGATGTTCAACTTGAATGGGCTCAACTTTGATGGCACCTTTGTTGATGGCCTCAGATTTGATGGCACCTTTGTTAATGGCTCAGATTTATTGATGGTTCAATACTTTTTGATAGTTCCCAATCACCGTAAGGAGTGTCTAGATTGTCCTATGAGATCCACAGGAGTACCAGATGAGTGCCAGACGAGTGCCAGATGAGTGCCAGGTGAGTTCCAGACAGTGCTAAGTGAGTGCCAGATAGCTGCCAAGTGAGTGCCACATTAGTGTCAAGTGAGTGCCACATAGTGCCAACTGAGTGCCACTTTTTCAAGCCTTTTCTAGCCTTCCCTGAGCATGGAATAGCCCTAATATTGCGTGTCTACCCTCTAGGTTATAATTAGTGAGAATCGAAATGTGTTATTATAAGTTGCTAAGATTGCTTCCTACTATGAGTTAGCCTTTTTCTAGCACTTCTAGCACGACAGAATATATATCTAAAGAGTTACACATTTAGGGCAGTGTACTGCCAAACGTTTCCGAAGTCGCATTCGGGCAGGTGAGTTCTTGCCGCGAAACCGCCGCGTCGCCCGCAGGCGCCAATATTACCACGTAACCCGCGCGTGCGACCGCATGCGCATATTATGCGTAACCGCCGCGTGGCCGGCATGCGCAATATACCGCGTACCGCCGCGTGCGGCTTGCAGGCGCGATATTACGAAACGCGAACGGAATAAAATTTCATAGTTGTGATATCATGTAAAAAACTATACAAGAATTTTCTATTTCAAATATTACTATGAGTCATCCATTTCACTTCGTACATTAAACATTTTTTTTATTAAAAACATATACTTTACAGACCTTAAAGCAGTAAAACAGTAAATCAAATAGTCAATTGCTTAGCAACAAGGGGATTAGTAGGTCTTTGTTTTACTGCTTTAGTGCTTTACTGCTTTACTGCTTGACTGCTTTACTGCTTTAACTCATAATTGCTAACATTATGTTTTTTTTTCTTTTAGTTATTTATTTGACTAAAATTGTACGAAATTTTATTAAAAAACATATACTTTTACAGACCTCTGAAAGCAGCTAAAACAAGTACAATCAATAGCGCTGTTGCTTAGCAACAAAGGAATTAAGTAGGTCTTTGTTTTACTGCTTTACTGCTTACTGCTTTACTGCTTTTTACTCCTTTACTGCTTTACATCATATATTTCTTTTAACATTATGTTTTCTTTATATTTTGGTTTAATACTTTTTACTTATAAATTTTAAAGAAGAAGAAAAACACAGAGTGTCTGTTATATATAACACTTTATTTACTAAAATTGTACGAAATTTTATTAAAAACATATACTTTTCAAAAGTTAAAGCAGTAAAAACAGTAAAATCAATTAGCTTAATTTGGCTAGCAACAATTGAGATAGTAAGGTTGTTACTGCTTTACTGCTTTACTGCTTTAATTAATTCTCCATTATCATTAATTCACTTGACAAGACTATATGTGGAAAAAAATTACGTTCCGAAGTCCACTACATGTCTTGATAGGCAGGCCCAACAGGCATGTGCGTTAAAACCTTTCTTATTATTAAATATTTTAAAGGGAAATGGAGATTTTTGAGCATATCCCGTAAAAATAATAAAATGGTGCTTCATAATGTTTATTCAGGGAAAAAGATATAAGGAATATAAAGATGTATTCAATTTCATGATGCATTATACGATATTAGATCATTGGAAAATATACACGGTCATAAAAAATTGTATTAGATGATTTAATGCACAAAATGAATTTGGAAATAGAAGCGTTCACCGTTTATTCTCACCATCTAAATACCTCGGTTTTTTCATAACACAGAATATTTTTCATTCAAAGCAAGCATATGCGAAGGTTTCTTAAACACACAGTATTTTTACTGTTGATTTGGACAGAGAAGCAGACGATGAGTCAACTTAATGTCATTGGCAAACTCAAAGTTTCCCCTTCAATGGAAAAGGTTCTTAAAGCAAGTATATAAAGAGGTACTTCCCGATCCCTCACGGTTTATTTAATTCAGTCATTTTTCAGCTAAACGAAGCATGTTTCAGAGCTAAACGAGCATACCATGTATACTTTCCCTTCTGAGATAGAAAACTTTGAAAAAGCCATTAAACAGTAAACATTGATTGTCGAACATTGATGACATTGAACATCGTATTCTTTACAGTAAAAAACGAATTACCTTTGCTAAAATTATAAATAATTAAACTAAGAATCATAAAAAAAAAAAAAAAAAAAAAAATTCTATTTCGATTAACTTTTTTAGCTTACCCAGACAATAATATCCTCGAATACTCCTTAAATCCACAAAAATCAAATAAATAATATTATATAATCAACGCACCACTAGGGGGTCAGCCGCGGAACTAATAGAGGCAGTGTTTCCCATACCCCGTGGGAGGGCCGGAGAAACCCCGCGACACACCAACATCCCAAAGAGCAGGAGGTTCCGAGACCCTACGAGGGAGAAAATAATACTTAGCCCTCCGTTTCCCCGGAAGGCCCGAAGCACCCCGACTCCCCATCGGCGGTTATAACCCTTCGGTGTAATCTCTTTAGTAAAAAAAAAAAAAAAAATTAACTAGAAGTACGGAATGTAACGAGTAACCAATTAAAAGTCTCTAAAATAGCCTTCTAATTCATATTACTAATAATCTATTAGCATAATTTTTTATTTTTGTTTTTATTTTTTTCTTACATTTTCCATCAAAAATTTTACGAGGATTTCAAAAAAATGTTTTCCTTTTCGCTGAAGCTATTGTAGTAATTGGCCTTATAATCATATTACTATATTTTTTATTTTTTTTTTTTTTTTTTTTTTCGTTCTTACAGTTTCTGGCCTACATCTGACCAGACATCTCCAACCAAAGTGTAGTCCAGATTTTTACGTGTTAGCCATAATAGTTTTTAAGATATATTATGACGGCTAATCTACTTAACCATTATATTATATATAATATATATATAACATACTACTTATTATAGATAATATATTATATATATTTATATATAATACCTCATTAGAGATATAATATATACTATATATATATTTACATAATATAATACTACTACTTATATATATATAACTATATATACATATAAGTAATATATATAACTATTATATAATTAATATATACCATATATATATAGGCCAAGCCTCTAGAAGACCATACATCCATATCTCATAAAACCTCAATACAGCTACCATGAAAAGTCATACATTGCTGGCATCAATCCTGCAAAATTTTACCGAGGAAACTGTTAAAAAAAAAAAAAAAAAAAAAAAAAAAAAAAAAAAAAAAAAATCCATATCTCGAAAACTACAAAACATATCATGAAATGAAAACATTTTGGAATCTTGTTAAAATTTTGTACCTGAAATGTAAAAAAAAAAATTAAAAAAAAATAAAACAAAAAATTTGGCTATATTTCTATTTTTTCGGTCTTAAAACAAGTATTATATCTATATTTTATTTTAAAAGTATTACACGGCAATTTAGGGCTCGAGCCGACGAGAAAACACAGGGGGGAAACGTTTCCATTAACCCCGTAGAGGGAGCGACCAGGAACCACACACGCGACACCCAAATACCAAAGACGGGGTTCTGGAAACCCCTCCCCGGGGAGGAATTAGTCCCTACCCCGTAGTTCCCGCGTAGCCGAGAGACCCCGACTAACTGCCATCAGTCGGTTATTACCCTATGGGGTTATTTCTTTATTTTTGAAAAAAAAAAAAAAGCCAAATACCAATTAACAGAAAGTCTATTTATATTTAACGGTAACAAATAAAGGCTCTAAAATAGGCCCTCTAATAATCAATTACTATAATTATTAACAAATAATTTTTTTATTTTACTTTATTTTTTTCATTTTCTTATCCAAATTTTTACGAGATTCCAAAAATGTATTTCTTTTCCATGTAGCTATTTTAATTTTGACGATATAATTTTTTTCTCTTTCTTTTTTACTTTTTTTTTTTTTTTTTTTGCATTTTCCGCACTAAAATTGGACCAGCATATCCAGCAATGTTTTCCTTTCCTGTAGCTGTTTAAGTTTTTTAGTTACATGGATTGTTGCTCTTCTAAGGCTGACCATATATATATATATTACTACAATATTTATATAATATATAATATTCTAACAAATATTATAGCTAGTTAAAAACTTAACTAAAATTTTTGAATAAATTTATAAAAGACTAACTTAAATATATATATACTATAACATATATAAAAAGCTATATATATATATTTGTTAATAATAATATACTATATACTATATACTACTACCTTTAATATAAAACCTTCAAACATCCTATAAATAGAGAATATATACATATATATATATTATATATTATAATTATATATATATATTATAAGTATATTATATTACTATATAATATTATATATATTATCTACTCTTTCATATAACAATAATATATAATATATATATTATATTATATTATATATATATATATAATATATATATATACCATATCTATATATATACTGCATATAAATTTAATGTCCATTACAAATTCTTCATAAAATTTTAATGCTTTTTCTTTCTCTGTGTTATTATACAAAAGAAAAAGTAAAAAATTAAATTTTCTCAATAATCTCTCTCTCATTACTTACAGTTTCGTTTGTGCGACAATTGTGTATCTATGTAGTCATACCATAGTATATATATATATATAATATATACTAATATTTTATATTTACTCTCATATATAAACACTGTAGAATATAAAAATATTCATTTTACATATATACGAAACTAAATAAATGAAACCCCTTATAGCCGCTATATTATTATCCCACAAGGGTGTCATTTAAAATAGCCCCATTTTATACTAGTTGACATATACAACTACGTAGACAAAACACAAGGCTACATACATTCAACCGCAGCCCATACGATCATCACATACACTATAATCAAACAAACTGTGTTTCTTCAATTATAAAAACAATAAAAAAGATTCAAAGTAACCAAAAACACTCATTTAATAACTTCAAACTTTATGTAGATTTATTGACAAATGACGTTAAAATCATAAGGCCCAAATACTAAAACCAAGCAACATCGCCTATCACGTATAACACATATGGACACGGGACAAATTTCTTAAACACACCTATATAAAAAACATACTATAGTTAAAAAAAAACCCTCTGTAGCGTTAAAAAAAAATCAACATTAAAATTTTTTTAAAAAATTTAGATCTTTTTTTAAATTTTTTGATTAAAAAATAAAAAAATAAGAAACAAAATAAAATAAAATTCACCTAATGTCATTTAAAAATCGATATAAAAAATACTTAAGTAATCATATAGAATCTTTCTTTTCAAGTTTCTCTCGCTCATTTGTTGCGCCAGTGTTCGAGCAATAACATATCCGGATATGCACTCGTAATAAATAAAAAGCCTTATGAATTCTCCACACACTGAGGTATCAAAAAAAAATTAAAATCATTTACTAAAATATAACATTTATTATTAACAGTTTCCAAGTCCTCATTGGCATATATGGTAGAATTCAAAGGAGACAATAGAGTAAAGCAGCATGCAATAAAGGCACTGTACTTTGATTTTAAAACACCATCTATAACATATCTGATGAACCACAGCGTAATCCCAGTAAGACTCTTGATAGTAACACATTTACGCTCATATGTCGAAATTTAATTACAGGATAAAGTAGCTAATCCAAGATTGTTGGACATTAAAGCAGTATAGCTTAAAATCTCTTGGTTGTAAGTTTTGGAAAAAGTAGTGACGAGGTCATTAACGAAATAATTGCATTCGGAGAAATATGTGTAGACTTTCAGCATGGTTTTGACGAAAAAGTTTAAATAGAATTTTAATGAATACCATTACCAACTGCATCGAGAGTGGAGAGGAGCGGCGAGGTTGATCGTAATATTTAGTTGTTGCCTTTGATAAGGTTCATCACATAAGGCTGATGCAAAAGTATCACAATGAGGTTACAAAAATAATAAGGTTGGATTAAAGAAGCTGTGCCGTAAAGAAGGTAATGTTACTTACTGAATTGCAATAAAGTATATAAGAAAACATCAAAGAGAGAGCCTTATGTTCCCCACAAGTTCATGACCGACAGCAGCTATTATATGTCCCACCCATTTATATATAACTAATAAGAGCCCACAACACGCCACAAATCACGTCCACCCACGAGCATGATCACAGCAGACAGCCCTATATTCACCTAGTAATTTATATTCAAAATACTACAGGTACAAGAGCTTCAAACAAGACTGAACCTTCAGTCATGCATGAGCAGTTCTAGGATATAAACTATATATAGGTAATAAATAATCATATATAAACAATATTATATAATATCATTATATAGAACGTATCTTAACTCATTATGCCCGTATTACCTAATATACCCAATGATAAGTAACTATAGTTAAACAATATATAATGTACTACAATACTTACAATTACATATAGTATATATAAAATATAATCAATATCTGTAAGACCTATAAATCCAAGACTATATTCAATACGATTCTACCTATAGCTACTATATAGTATCTATATATAATACTAGCGTATGCCGCTAGTGTGATGACCCCAGTAGAAATAATTAATTAAATAGACATATAGTAAATAATAGGTATGTCACCTTTACAACCAGTATCATAAACACCGCCCCCAAATGAGTTTCTTTAAACCATAAAAAAAAACCATGCATAAAATATTCTTAAAAAAATGTCATTTATTATGTTTTTGTTCTTTTAAGAATGCAATTTATTCTACTTCTCTCTCAATTTTTCAATCATTTGTATAAGTTAATGCCAATCAAAACATAAATTTTCTGCTGATTATATTATCTGTGAGCAATACAAGATTAAACTCAACTTATTAATAGTTGATACTACCCTCCTTCCAGCCTATATAGTCGATATAACTATAATATACTATATATAAATACTAATATAATTATACATTTAAACTATTCAACATAAGTAATAAATAATAATATATATTTAATGATTATATATAAGTAAATATCAATATATATTAATTTGTAAATTTTAACACACATGGTTTAAAAAGCATGCAATTCTTGATTCGATGCTGTTGAGGACTTTCATTATTCTACTCCATCGACTGCCAACATATTCAAAAGATCTATAATAAAACACTCCAATTTCTGAGACTGTGTGGCACCGACCAGGCATCAACCAACGCTAAGCAACGCACTGACTGTAAAACTAAATGATTATGTTATATTATATTCGCAAAAATTATGGCAATAATGGGAGCGAAGAACAGCTTAATTCACACTCACTCAACAGACAAATTTACTAAGACCAAAAGTTCAACAAGGAGTATCATCACATCCACGACCTAGTAACAGAAAAGCCTCACTTATTGGCACAATAATTATTTACCCAAGATATCAGACCAACCCAGTACTTTCCAGAGGAGATATTTTAAAAGTAGCGGAGAAAATTTATGGAACTTAATATTCAAGAGCAAATTCTCCTCCATTTCAGAAAAGTTACCTATTTGATGAGTCTCTGTTGACTCAGCATTGATCCTTCATCTTGTTACAGAATCTGCCTCAAAGACAAGAGAAAATTAGCACTGGAGAACTGCTATATTTATTAAAAAAAAAGCATTAATTTTACAACAACTTCACCAACTGCTAATGTTGAAAGGTATTTTCAACTTCGGACTGTGCCACACATGCACAGCAACATTGGAAATAGGTTGGGAACAGCTAAAGAGGGAAATTAGTTTTTTGCTATAAAATTCTTAATGATAATTTCAGTTTCGGCTTTTAATGATAAAATCTCTCTCATCTCTCTCTCTCTATGAATATATATATGATATAATATATATTATTATATATACTAATATACTGATATATTATATTATATATATATATATATATTATTATATTATATCATAATATAATATACTATAATATATCAACTCTAATAATCCGTTTAAATTTTACTTCATCAATAATTATAGATTCTAGTATTCATAAAGAAAGTAAATAACAAAAATTATTTGAATATCAAATAGTTAATTTGAATAAACCTTTTTTTTAAACAGTTTTTTTATTTGTTTTTTTGGGGGTAAAAATACATAAAAGATATAAACCTTTTTTTCAGCATAAGAGATTAATTTCATAATCAGAGATGGCATCGGATCTAACTTTTCCGGTCACATTTTTCTATACGTACTCTTTGCGACTACAATACAAAAAAAAAACAAATTTTATATTGCTTTTATTTTCTTCCAAAAAGTAATCACAAAAATTGTATCGACAAAAGTTTCATGCCCATCTTGATACTTTTGTCGAGTCATTTAATTAGTTTGAAGAATATTATAAAAATCTTTTCAATATTTTTATCTTTAAACTTTACAAACAGCAGATGCTATACCTTTCAGAGCGTACACAAGACATAAAGTAACAACCCACTCACAATGCCCATCTCTATTACACTACTCCTCTCTACCACCGTATCTCAAACTCATACCCTCTTCACGAAAAATTTTATACTTATTATGAGCTTATACGATTATACAAACACTGGCCTCCCGGATCCAGCTCCGGCTAGGGCTCCTCAGAACTGATTTTAAGGAATATAAATCAAGAACAAAAATGAAACTCTTCAAATGATTTATCTAATCCTAAAAAATTTATTAAGAATTTAAATATGTTGTATTAGCACAGTGTTCTATAACCAGTTCCGCAGTAGTGAGTTTCTTCTTTAACAATCTATTAAAAACCAAAATAAAAACCACATTAAAAAAAACCATCAAAATAGCTAAAAACCCAAAAAAAAACAACAAAAAAAAACCCATTGTTTATTTAAAAAAACCAATCGTTTTTTTCTTGTTGAAAAAAACCATAGGTTTTTTTAAATAAACCAAATTCAAAAATCACTCTAAACTTATATAAATATATATATATATATATAACATATAACATATATATATATATAATACTATATAATTACTATATATAATTATATAATATAGCTTATATACTATACTATATACTATATACTAAATAATATATATATATATACTATACATATAATACTATATAATATATATATAGTTACATATAAAAGCAAAATTTTGAACCGGAGTATAAATTAGGTTTCTTATGTCTTACAGACTGTATAGCCAAAGGCTACCCTTCGTAAGAATAATGATGAGCTTATAACAGATTCAAACTTACTTCTTGGACTCTTGATACAAACTCATTGTCGAGCATCATAGCAAAATTATTAACTAGTAAAATCAGCTGACCATGATTTTCCTCCTGTAGAGTACTCAGTTTGGAAAATAACTCACTCACGAAACCTGTGATGTTAGGGATTCATCATCTATTGCCAACCAACTAAAAAAGCGATACTTGGTCCATATTGATACAAGCAGTAATCTGAAAGTCGCAAATCGCAGTGCTTTGTAAAGCAAATCATTGAAATTTATGCTACTCTTCATTCTCGCCAATGTCGTTTATAAGAAGCAGTTATAAGAAGCTGTATAATAACTATGATTAACCCTTATTAGATTATTATTGTGCTAAGGCTTTCGGACCGGCTGCATTAGAATAAATTATACTCTGAATATGATCTCTTAGAGAGATGCAAACCGTAGAGAACATTAGCGATGATTTCTTGCTCTGACGAGTAAAGCTATGAGAAAGGATTGTTTTTGGATGTTTTTTTCTAGTTAGAAAAGCGATTTCTTAGAGACTATGTACAATTCTACACAATTATTGCACTTAACGATAACGGATGTTTAATCAATTCTTAATATATGTACACCATCGATAAGAAATTAAGATAGCCAATCCATAACTTTATTTAAGAAATTACTCATTGTAATAAGTGTGGAAAGGTTTCCAGAAATTGTTTTGGATTCTCACCCACCCTTATAACATTAAGAGAAAGATTCGGATAGTATATGGAAGTTGGTATAATTTGTGCACTAGATCTCAAACCTATTTGTCTACGCCCACTTTGAAATCATCAATCTATTTTTCAAGCCCCCCAATTTTTTTTATACCTTTACCAAATATTATGGTACAATGTCATATATTAAGTAGATATATATATAATAATATATAGATATAAATATATATATATATATATATAATATACTAATCTATATATATATATATTAATATATAATATATAGACATAATATATACTATATAATATAGTCCTATTCTTTTTTATTACTCCGTCATTTTTTTTTTTCTTAGTTTTTTTTTAATATATTCTTATTATATGATACTAATAATGTTAATTATAATAAGGTTCTATATGATCAAAAAGTTCGAAATATTTAAAATAATTTCTATAAAAATACTTAATGTTAACATATTTTTACCGGAATAACATATCTCGAAAAGTACGACGCTTACAGAAAAACGAATTACATATTTAATCAGCGTATAAGACTTATTACAAAAATGTAAAAAAAAAATTTAAAAAAAAATTTATATAATAGTATTAGGGCTCGAGCAACGAGAAGAGGCGGGGGACGTCTTCCATACCCAGTAGGGGAGGGGCCGGAGAACCCCCGCGACACAAAAATACCAAAGAGCGGGTCGGAACCCTCCCGAGGGAATAATATTCCTACCCTGCGTTCCGGAAAGGCGAGAACCGCCGACTCTCTCCATCTTCGGTTGACCCTTGTGTATTCCATTTAGTTTGAAAAACACCCCCAAAAAAAATAAAAACAAAATATTACTAAAAAAATTTTTTAAAAAATTATTTAAAATATTGTGAACTTGAAGCATTTCCTTTACCACTCTAAACTTTCATTGTTATATCACTATACAGCCAATTTTAAAAAAAAAAAACAAAAAAAAAAATTTAACAAAACTCTATAGAACTCTAAAATTGAAAATGTAATATTATATAATTATTGAACTCAAAACCGAAATTAGATTTTTAATCTGTTAGATCATTATACTTAGAAAATATATTTAAAAAAAAACAAAAAAAAATATCAAAACGACGAGTCGTTATTAAAACAGATAATGTCCTTATACTCTATAACATATCATATCTTATATATTATATATTATATATATATTATATTATATATATATATATATATATATATATATAATATTACACTATATATATATACAATATTATATATATAATATATTTATAATATATAATTATATTATACGTATATATCCATGAGTATAAAAAAGTATCACGTACTAAAGGAAATAGAAAGAATGCAAAGAAAGAAATAGAAGCCTACAACCAACACCCCACACATCACTAATATGAAGAGAGATTTAACATAGTTAAAAACTTTTTAAGATCCTTATTAATATTCGTTGCTATAACCCAAATCAGAAAATTAATAAATGCAAAATTTTTAAAATTACAAAGTTAAAATACATAATTACTTATAAGCGTTACAGGAGGATAATCAAAATTTATTCTTGAGTCTTTGCAAAATAAAGTTTAAAGTAAATAAGAAGCAAACAAAATTTTGATTTTATCTTGGAAATTTAAAATTAAAAAAAACAAAGCTAAACATAATTAAGTGATTAAGAATTAAAACAACAACATGAATTGGATATTATTAGCCCCAGAATAAGATATGGACGCCCAGTCCAGGACATAGAAAGAACTTCTTCCCACATTCAGGACGACCCCCAGGCTAGCACCCGGCCCCTCTTCCTCTGTTTTTTGTTGAAAAATCTTGATCACATACCCCGAAACTTATGCCTGTGGAAACACCGATCTTCTGAAGCTATGGGAGAACGATTTTTTACCAACTGGAAAACTGCTATTACCATTAAAGGTGAAAATCCCTACCTGCGTGTAATAACTTCAAGTAATAGCATCGAAAACCATGGCTGAAAGAGTTTTCTAGATCTACTGGATCCAAAGAGTTCGAAGCACAAGAAAGACATGCGAGCCCAACTTGACAGGCGAAAGTCCCCGACCTACCAGAGAGGTATGAGCCTGATAGAATTAGAATGTAGATATATTATATACTATATATATATAATAATATATATATATATATATAAATATTAAAATTAGTATAATATATATATTAATATATATAATCTAATATCATTATTTATATATATATTTTATAATATATACTATATATACATATACTAATAATACTAATAATATACTTACTATTTATATATACTAATATAAATATAAATATATATATATACTAGTTACATAAATATATTATATTATATACTATTATATATATAGTATATATAATATACTCTATATATACTATATATATTATTATATATATATAGTTATAACAATATATTATAAAAGACAATATGGAACCAAAATTACTAAATAACTTCAACACCCCCAATTTTTAATCATAGGCCAACTACCGCCCACTCTTAGCTCTTCCAGCGCCCACAAAGGGCGATTATGGCCCACTTAGGAAACACTGATTTAGTGTATTATGAATAAGCCAAATTGGCAAGTTTTTTGTTAGTTATTAAAGTTTACTATCAAACAGAACCTTTCAGGTACGCCATTCCTCTGTTCTCTCCAGACCATACGCCTTAGATGAAGGTGTGCCCCAAGGTAGCCTTCTCAGTACCTTCCTCTTTTTCAGCGAATTTAGTGATGTCGATTGCACCCCAGAAACTGTTACATTTTCACTGTATGTCGACTTGATATCGAATGTTTAAGAAATCAAAAAGACTTCCATGGAACGCAGGCTTCAACTCTATAAACAACATCACCAAGTGCAGCGATTCTCACGCCTCATCAATAAAAACCTCTGCAGCCTTATTAAGATGGAATGAGAGGAAGGATAACCGCGAAATCCAACTCCATCCTTAATCTGCAAGCGTCACCCATAGAAAGAAAATCATAGGTGAGGTTCCTTATTCTTATCTTAAACGATCGACTTGCCTGCTTCCCTCGCATTAACCTATTTTAAATGTACCATCGTTCTTTAGACCTCCTCCGGGTTGTCTAAAACATCATACAACTGTGACAAAGATTACGCCTCGTGGCTCTTTTCCACGGCCTCCAATTTTAACTACTTGATCACTCTTCCTAGAGGAAGCCATGAAGTCGAGCAGAAGGGCTTCTTCCGGTTTCACTACTGATCATGGTGACTCCTTTCAAATCTTTACAGATAGATTCAAATCTGAATAGGGAGCTACAGCAATTATCATAGACCACATTCTCTAAAATACTCTCACCCAATCGGCTACCATATTTATAGTCAAGCTAGCTGACGGAAATTTTAATGCCCTTAATTAGAATTCTGTTCCTGGAGGGTGATCTGTTCTTTATCATATATTAAAATTATCGCAATGCCCTGCAAGACGTGAAGATCATATACCCCAGAATCCAAATGGTTTAGAGAATATCCAACTAATGTAGAAAATCGTTTGTTACCTTTTACTGGATACCGTCTCACGTTGGCATCACGGGGAAAAAAAGCTGGCAAAGAAGATATTTTCGCCTCTTCTCATCACAGGTTGTCCCACCACCTTCCCAATGGTATCAAGCATGTCATCCTCCAACATTCTATTAAATTTCTCAGTTCCGTCAGAGTTTCAAGGCCTACGGGCAGGAGATCTGATCTGGTGATCAGAGAGAAAAATGGAGTCTGAAATTGGTAAATGGCATTCTTCCCATCCCAAGTAGTCCTTGCAGCCTTCATATAGGTCACCCAAACTTCACTCACTCACATAGCACGTCCAAAGTTCCTCTATTACTTTATCGGTTTTGCAACCAGTACCCACAATCTATTCATTATTTCTTCGATTAAAACACTTGCTCCCCTAGAAAATAATCTCTTTTAAAGTCTTAATTAATACCAGTCCAAAGATGCCTTGCATGTCCTTGCCTATTACCCCACATTCAGCATCTACGTCATTTTCCTTTTTTGTAATGAACTCCAAATTTTAAACGTTGATTCTGTAATCATATATGAAACTTTTGTTTTTCGTTTAGTTTAGAATGAACCATGGAGCTGTCTTCCAGATCAGAATAGTCGTTGCCCTGTGGCTCGGTAGCTAGGGTGGTTTATATATATTGAAGTACACATCATATATAAAATAGGTTTCAATTGGCTTCATAAATTCAGCAATAATTATTAAATATAAAGGAAATCTGTACTAAAAAAGATTATAGAATCAACAACAACTAATATTTTTTATTTTTCAGAATAATACTTGTATAGATTTAAAAAATAAAACACTAGTTATATATCATTAATTACTATTACTAATGCTACTATTACTATAAGCAACAACAATAATAAAAATCCGTTTTATAATTAATAATAATAATAATAATAATAATAATAATAATAATAATAATAATAATAATAATAATAATAATAATAATAATAATAATAATAATAATAATAATAATAATAATCTTCCTTTAATAAATAATTATTATTTGTGCCTAATTGAATATTAATTTTTTAAATGCTGTAAAATAATTATATATATATATATATATATATATATATATATATATATATATATATATATATATATATATATATATATATATATATATATATGTACCTGCTATTTATAACCTGGATATATATATATATATATATATATATATATAACATTAGCTGTACATAGGCCACAAAAAAGCAATAATAAACAAATGCTAAATAAAAATAATTGCATGCAAAGCTCATGAGTAAATAAATACAAGAATAATTTTATTTTTTTTTTAACCAAAAGAAACATTATAAATTTGGGGTAACATTTATATATAAAAAAGTTTGAATTAAACAAATTCAATTGCAAATAACAATGCATTACGTTTAAATATAATTTTCTGTGACAGTAAATGAACAACGGTTTATAACATGTGACAAATAAGAAAAAAAATGAGTTGCAAGTAAAGTAAACACGTGTTTTAAATATATCAATTAAACACACATTAAACACAACAAAAACCTTTATAATAATCATATATAGATGAGTTATTCTTTAGTGTAAGTAGATAAATGAATATAATCATTTATGTAGTTATGAAAAAGAGCATAATATATATATATATATATATATATATATATATATATATATATATATATATATATATATATATATATATATATTTTCTCTTCTTACATATAAATATGTCTATCTGATATATATATATATATATATATATATATATATATATATATATATATATATATA